>JAODTR010058673.1:0-17179 GCA_025399935.1 Amblyopsis rosae
TACACCAACACAAACCCCCCCCCCCCCCCCCCCCCCACCTTCACATTCAGGCTGGTGAGTGTACACGCACACACACAGTATATATTCTGTGTGTGTGCGTGCATACCTGGATCTCGCAGGCAAACTGGGTACTGTAGATGTAGTGAAAGGCCTCTTCGATGGTCTCCCCGAGAGCTACCACACCGTGGTTTCTCAGTACCAGCACCTGTGCACGCAAACAAGCATGTTAAAGCTGAACAGTGACTTTATGAGGGAACCACAAGGAAACCAACTGCATTTAACGATCGGTATTAGAAAAATAGACACAGACAAATACACACACGCAAACCTAAATTACAGAGACAAATGCAATTACATTGGTATTTTACTGACTAATCCATGGCCTCTGAGCACTGTGGCTCAGGTTGTGTAGACACTATATACTGTGCACATGTCTGTGTGTGTGTCGACAAGGCCTTTCATGAAGTTAACCACATAGTCAATGCTCTTATATGCCTCAACAAGCACATTATTGTACTCCATGCAATTTGCATATTCCTCCCTGTTTGTTTTAGGAATGGATGTGGAGGACCGACCTTGGCCGATGGCCCCAGGGCCTTCTGCAGCTCCCTGCGTTCGTCCTGGTCGTCCAGGATGCCCTGGTAGCTGTAGTAGGCTATTTCACCCAGGATCAACGCCTCCTGGGAGATGGGCAGTATCCCACACTTCATAGAGGACACCTGAGAGATGGGAGAAGGGGGCGGGCGACCGCAAGGGAACGATTGAGGGGTGAGAAAGTCACAGTTGTTTCTCTACCTAGACAACTCCCTTGATGTTGTGCATCTAAAGGCCCAGGCATGCTACCAAACGTGCGACCTTGCGCAGCACGGACCACCGCTCGGGCTATTCCAAGCATACTTCATGTGAACCTGTTGGCTATTTCTGTATACAAAAAACTTGCTTTGGAATTAGCTATATTTATAACTACACTTTATGTGCGTATATTGCTTCCCGCCAACCATATTGGTGTAAATAAGAGGTTCGCTGGGGGGAAAAAAAATGATTATATATCCCTAGAACACTAATTTGTGATCTTAATAGGGCATCCATTGCCATCTGTAGTGGACTTCATCCTGTCGCACATGTGCATTCAACGCACACATGTCCACGCAGGCAGAACATCGTGAAGGTGCGTCGACTCGAAAGTTGGCACTGACTGTATGTGTGACGATATTTACGTCACGCGCACATGTCCGCGGACACGGGATGCGTGTCTGGGCCTTTACGGTCTTGGCAAAGCACTGACAGGCCTAGTTTAAGACACCGACTTCATCATATTGTGAATTATGAAACTGGCTTTCCCCATACATAACCCACACAAAGCAGAGCTGTATATCTGTCTGTATGTTGCTAAGTGCTTATGGAAGTGATTCATCATTGTAGCTTTACACTGCCGTCAGATGTGTTTGTGATTGTTCCAGATTGGGAAGCCTGGTGTGAGGTCACCTGAGGAACACTGCTGGAGCCGTTAAATGACTCTGGGCTGAGTCTAGGTATTAAACGTCAGTGTGAACATTACATGCGGTTGGAACTCACAGCAGCCGTTGCGGGGGTGTGCACGTGGATGATGCAGCGCACGTCGGGCCGCATGGAGTAGATGGCGGCGTGGGGGCTGAAGCCCGGCCGGTCGACGGACAGGGTGGTGGAGCCCTGGTCCACCACGCCCCCGATGATGTTGACCTTTACCTGGAGGAAAGGACGACAAGGTCAGCCTGGCTCAGAAACACTGCTATTGCGACAGTGGTGGGGTTACTCAGGAATTGAAATAAGTTACTAGTTACTTATTACTCATCCAAAAAGTAATAATATTACTTTACTTATTACTCTTTAAAAAAAAATATCTTATACTTAAAAGAAAAGTTTTAGATTTTGGTTTAATCTTTCTTTGAGCCTGATTCACTCTCACACACACAGTTGTCACGTCTGATACATGTACCCTTGTAAGCTCGACACTATCGGGAAGTGGTACTGTCAATTTTCATGAAATTGTTAGCATTGTCACTCACAAGTATGTATCCATAAATCCGGTACGATGCCAATGCAGTGCTTTATTTGCTAATTTCAGTTCTTGAAATGTATTTTAAGCGGCTACTTATTTAACAGCCAGACTTGTGTCATTGAAGGTATAGGTAAATGTAAACTATTGTACAGTAAGCTAATTGTAATTTGTACACTTCACTAAGTACCTTCTCGCATTTCGCTAGCTTATTGTTCTCTGTGCGTGTTAAATAATATGGTTCTTCCACACGGCCCTGGCTCCGTAAAAAGGAGCTCAAACAAAGTGGCGAACACCGCTCACAACAAAGCCATAGTATTAAGCTTTGCTTCACAATGTGTTTCGATGTGTGGAGAGGTGCCTGGGAGGTCTGCGGATGGATATGGTTTTGATTTAAGATCGAAGTTAGCAAGCGTTCTCCAGAATAAATGTAAATGACCCTGCCTTTAAGTTTCCCAACAAAACAGGGCGTTTAATGTCCGACTTGCCCATCGTGATTCATGTAGTCCATTGTGCATGCCAATCAAAATACCTCTCTTGTCAAGTAGCCAGCACTGTGTCCCAGGCTTTACACAAGCTCTGCGATAAGGAAATAGCATGCGTGTTCACGTTGGGTTATATTTTTGTGTATAAACAAACTCTAGGTGCACACAGGGATGGGCATGGATGTTAGAGCTCTGATGTAGACCAGAAGGAATCATACTCGTTATAAAGGGGGATATGTGTGGTGTGTACAATCACATTGTGGATGCATGGACTATTCCCCATGGCACACCGCTGCCCGGGAAATTAAGTGTGGCATTACCGGGAACCACAGCAGAGCAGTCAGTCAGCTTTCATTAGATTATAAGTGGACAAAGAGAGAGAGAGAGAGAGAGAGAGAGAGAGAGAGAGAGAGAGAGAGAGAGAGAGAGAGAGAGAGAGAGGGGGGAAGAGAGAGATAAAGAGAGAAAGCAAGCACACAGATGCAGATACTCGTTGAGCAGATGACCTGATACGAGTGGGGTCAGACAAATCGCTGACAACATCTACAGTATGCTTTGATCAGACCCTGTGACTTCTTGTTTAACTATGACATTCAACCTTCAAAACATTGGTACTTGTTCCCTCTGATTTAAGAGCTAAACATAGCAAATGTATACCCTGAATTATTTTGAGAAGAAAAAAAAATTTAAAATATTTGTGGTCAATGGATTCACATTTTCACAAATGATTAGAACACTTTTTGGACTACACTGGAGCACAAGAGCATCTTGCCTGATGAACACATTGGTGGTGTCCCTGTGTAGAGTGTGAAAACAAGAGAACCCAGCTTGTTGGGCGCTGTGCTGTGTTGACCCTACCGACAGACATATGGTGTAGCTGATGATGGACAGATGCCCCCTGATTGAAAGTGACATAACTAGCTGCCTGTGTGTCTGTCTGCGTGAGCGCACGCACACACGCACATGCGCGCTCACACCCACAGATTAGTAATGAACATCAGTGTCACTGAAGCGTACAGTGTCTTGCTTATGGTTGTGTGTGTGTATAGGTGTGCCTAGGCCTGTCAATCAAAAAAAAATACAAAATAAAATAAAATATATATATATAAACAAAATATATTTTCTATTCTCATAGGACAGCACTTCTAAACATAAACGCTGCCAACGCCAAGTGTCCTGAGGAATCTGAAATGTGACGCGGGTCAACAGTTAAGTGGGCGATAACGTTAAAGATGCAATGGGAGCAACAGAGCCCCAATATAGAAAGGGAGGGGCTTGAGACATGATCCCCCACAAGCATCAAACAGCCTGGCTCATAACAACAGCATCCCTATGAGGCAGTGGTTTTAGGGCTGGGTATCGTTTGGTATTATACGATTCCGGTGCCAAATCGATACGTTTAAAACGGTTCCGGTTCCTAACTGGTGCCTGAACCGCTTCTTCATTGTTATTATTTTAATTATTATGATTCACAGTAATTTGTTGACTGTTCTTAAGTCGCCACAATTTGTCATGTTTACACTTTTACAAGACAATGTCTGTTTAACAGGACTTATTGATAACAATAAGCCATGTAACTTTGTCTTTTGAGATGAACTTAGCCTTCAGGTGAACAATAGTTGGCTTATGCAAACAGATGTGCTCTGCGCGTTTTTATTTTAAAAGATATTGACACTCAATGTGTGAATGTGCTCTGGCACTAAATAGAATGGACAACCATGCAGACGTGCGTCATCTGTATGTAGTTTACCGTTACAGCCAGGGTGGGAAATTAGCACCCACCACCAGCCAAATGTGGGTACTTTTGCCTTGTATACCAGCCACAGTGGCTGGTGGAATGTAAAAGAAATGTAGGCTATTAGTTAAGCCCGACGGACCCGCAACTTTAAATATAGCGTGAGGTTATTTTAGGCACGACTGCAGGAAATCAGCAAAAGAGCCTTCATTCGTGCGCTGGGGAAACAGGTGGGCGTCGACCGGAGGAAAGCACATCGGTGAGTTATGAACGGGAGGGGCGCGTTGCCCACTGGCACAGCTCCGGTTTTTGATTAAAATGCTGCGGTGGTGTTTGTTTCTTTCAATTCTAAAAGACAAGGCTAGCTCCATTGTGACGTGTAGCCTGCTAGCAAGCACATGTCCAGCCCCATTGACAGATGTTAGCCTAACACCATCACACATTTTTAAATTTCAACATTCCAATCCCAAAGCGATTGTTATCAAAAGCAACTTATATGGTTAACTTTACCTCTAGCCATCATATTCCCTTTCCGTTGAAAACAAACATTGTATCACATTGTATCCCTAATACTCGAGTCACAAAGATTAAATCCCATAACAGATTATACACCGCCGTATATCATCCACCAGCTATTATGGCTTATTGTTGTTTGTGTCAACAACACTACAGCAGCTTGGCCAAATGATTTTCAATCAAATTATTTAGATTTTAGGTCAAATCGTGCAGCCCTAATATAAACTATTTGCAGAGACAAAAACAGGTTCAATGCAGGACGTGGCTCAAAGCCAACACTAACATGACTCCTAATTCAATCATGGACGTGTGAAATGAATCGTCCTAAACTTAAATAGAGACAAACTAATGTGTTGCGGGTCATAGTCTTGCACACATGCGTTGTGCAAGAGTTTCCAGAATGTTTATCCTGTCCACCCAATTCTCCCACACTGAGGAGAGCTGCAAAATAAACCAAACAATACTCAAACAGCTCTTTGGATTTATTGGTCCAAGTGCTGCACCCCCACAGCATAGGAAACCAAAATTAAACCTCCAAATTAATCCATTGCCCAAGGAGAAAAGCATTGTGTGGATACGTTGTTTAGAGAGCCACCCAGAACTCAGCCCCAGCCCGACCTTGTCGTGACCTCTCTCACGTGATCTGGACCGCTTCTGCTTTGTGAAGATCAACAGGCTGATCAACATGGGAAGATGAGGTAGAACGACAGAGGAAAATCATGAGAAACACTACAACATAAAACCACAAACGAGCAAGATAAACAGGAAGACAAAACAAGAAATATTGACAGCTGCAGTGATGTGGTGTGTGTGCAGTCACATAAACCAACACACTTTCGCTGTTGACCACACAACCACAATAAACCCCAGCTAGGGCTAAACCAAACCAAACTCTCAAAACACCAAATACTACAGCAATAACATCACACAAATATGCCTGTCAACCTATTCTCTACCATCAAGTAAGCAGAAGATTTATGGTATACTTCTCAAAACAGCTAACAAACCATAACTAATGAACAACATCTACATATTACACACACAATACAAGTTTTAACCTTAATTCCCCAGCAAGATGACTATAATAAAACCACAATTAAATTGGTTCCAGTATCTTGTAAACACTAGTCTCAAAATCATTCTAGGCCGCTACACCACACACCGAAACGCATCGTGAAGGAAAGCGTAGCGCTACAGCTCTGTTGATACGAGCGGTATATGTTCCTATTTTCGGAGCCAGGGCTGTGTGGAAGTATCGGACTCTTTTTTCAACACGCGCAGAGAACGGTAAGATAGCAAAACGCAAAGAGATGCTGTATTTGACAAAAAGTGTATTAACTTACATTTAGCTTGCAATAGCCGACTGTACCTTTAATTCCATGTGTTGCTACTTGCTCCCTACATTTGTTGTGTACGTCAGAGATAGCATACCATTTTCTGGCTATCTGTTTTTGACAATAGAAGGTATGAAGTACACACCAATAAAATCAAATGTATAAAGAATGCGTGCCAGCCAATCGCATCTCAGAGAGCAGAGAATAGAGATGTATAATGTAGGATAACATTGTATTGGTCTCCAGGCCGTGCTATCTTATTTCCAACGCTGGCATGAGCTGAAATACAGCTACCCTCTCCAATGCATTCGAGCCAAACACACACCTAGACTCCCTGCATTATGCACAAACACACACACACACACATCCGCACGCACAAGAGCAAACGCATGCGCGCAGGGCACACACACGCACGCACAAATGCAAACGCACGCACGCATACATGCACACGCACACAATGCCCTAATTCTGCATGGTAATTTGGTCATCTAATATTACGTCCAACAAGATATTAAGAAGTCTATTGAAGGAAGTAAATAATTAGGCACCATAGACATCAATGGCTTCAGACATCTTCATTACACTCGGAAGGTGTTGGCAGATATATAGAGCCGTCAGTTCAGTATATTCAGAACCCACAGCTTTGTATAGTTTTACTTAATAAAGTTTCGCCAACGATTCAGTTTAAAAGGCTAAAAATACCAGTTGAGATGGAAACATCCGTTAGTCTATTTTACACTGAGTTAATAAATACAGTTACATTGACCTTTAGCTATTTAAGCTTGGCCCTTTCCCATTTGCCCTGATTGGCTCTTACCAGGTTTGATGCAGATGCTTCAGCGAATGACAGCCCTCTGGGGATGATAAGCATGTGTTCTTGCTCTTTGCTGACACGGACCTAAAAAGAAAACATAACCCACTTATCTGTAAGCACGCGATATTCAGTCAGTCAGTCATTCTAAATACGTACTCTGCACCAAGTGCACCAGTTATTGGCAGCATACCTGACAATAACTGGTCATATGTAACTAAGCTGTTTACCCTACAGCTGCACAGAATTGAGCAGTAAAATGTACTGAAACAATAAAGCAAGCAAACCTATAAAAAGCTTTTAGAATTAACTTTTACTTTGAAACGAAATAGTTAAAAGAGCAGAACACTTGCATGTAATTCTGAATTGTATATTAATTAGCCCCATGTCATTAACCCATTTATTTTTTAACTTCAAATGATGAACCAGTGGCCTTACTGTGATGTAGGAGTTGGCAAAGTGGGCCCAGCTGAACAGGTCTACCAGTCTGTAGAGGCTGGCCAGTTTGCAGCGCAACTGCTTCTCCCCCTTCACCATAGTGGTGGATTCCACCCCATACAGGTCGTTGATGGGTGTGACCATTCCAAGACCTACATAAAGGAAGGAAGGGGGGGTATATATATTTAGTTGAATAAAAAAAAAACCAAGAGCACAATCAAAATCAAAACATACTACAATCCTGTAATATGAAATCCCATCCTGTCAAACGTAATTTACACTGAATCCTTTCAGATTTAAAATTACCTTTTGAACCCTGAATAATAACTGACAGATTCATCACACAATTTGGATATCTGTAATTTCCCTTGAAAGCTCTGCGTTAGTTCCCCATTCCCATTCCAGGGGCGTGATTAGAAACAGACATTCCACAAAAGAATCTGGGACTGGACTCCAGGAAAAAAAAAAGAAAAAAAAAAAAAGAAATCATAAAAAGAAGAAAACTCAGAGACCTGCGTGGCTTTTCCGAAGAAGTCGAGCATCTGTGTGCATTTATGCCCTTTGCACACTGCAAGCATGTGTGACAGCGTGCGTGCCATTAGCTCTACGGCACATGTGTAGTAGTAGTAGGATAAACGTGGGCTGGGCCCTCTACGGGTTTTGAATTAATGCATTTCATTTAGAATTTCTTTATTTTTAAATGGCAGGTTTTATTTTAGATTAATATAAATATACATACGTACATCAAAGGTGTAAGACGTTTGCCAGAAGTTTGATATGCTACATCCAAAAACCTTCTTCCGTCTATGCATTGGGTACCATACTGCACACCTGTTACACTCTGATGCACTGTACAGAGATTGCAGCTTTTTATTAATGAAATAAATTTTATAAAAATAAAGATACCGTGTTTGATATTGTATAGTTGACCCTTTCCTTAATTTCAATGTCACTGTGCACTGATAACAGAAAAGACCTAAAGTGTAACTGCACCCCAGCTCTGAGCCTGACTCCTCCTTTAAAGTGTACCTGCACCCCAGCTCTGAGCCTGACCCCTCCTTTAAAGTGTAACTGCACCCCAGCTCTGAGCCTGACCCCTCCTTTAAAGTGTAACTGCACCCCAGCTCTGAGCCTGACTCCTCCTTTAAAGTGTACCTGCACCCCAGCTCTGAGCCTGCCTCCACCTTTAATGTGTGAATGCACCCAGCTCTGAGCCTGCCTCCAAAAAATCAGTGTGGGGGGAGGGGCTGAGAGGGGGACCCCCATTAACGGTAACATTTGAATTTGATGACGTACTGTACGAGCGAACGGAGTGCACCGATGTAAACCTGGGGTAACAAATATGATGTGTAGATATAAAAGCCCATAAATGGTAATTTTGTCAATATTAACACCAGCATTGTCTGCGTCTCCTCACAGATCAATCTTATTACTTAACGCTGTTTAAAGCTTTATTTATTTTTCAAGTTTAAAGTTATGCTATACAAACAATGGACTCACTGAGGGGGGAGGTATTGAAGCCAGCGACTGAGCTGGCCATGAAGAAGTCCGCAATCTGTCTCAGGGCCAGCAGACCGGTAGGGTTGTTCCCCTTATTCATCTGCTCCTGGATTAAGCCCTCCAACTCATCCTTGAAGGCCTGGTAGACAGATAGATAGAGATAGAGATAGAGAGAGAGAGAGAGAGAGAGAGAGAGAGAGAGAGAGAACTGACTTTAATCCAGTTTCACAGTCTATCCAAAGTCCTTACAGGGAAGTCTGTCCACTCAGCAGCCATCTTTGAAATGCCTCTGGGCAGTTATTAGGAATACTGCATTTATATGAATGATTGGAGAGCCATAACTGCACTTTCAATGGTCACTGGGACATTAAAACCTGCATGTATACAATAGCTAGTCAAATTTGATTAAAATAAAATTATAATAATAATGAAAAAAAAGGTTATAACAGTCGGCTTGTATCAGTGCAGCGACATGATTGGTTAAATGGGTTAATGTGATGGGCCGTTATTTTGGCTGGAAGGGCGGGATATATGTGCCTCTAACTGCCAAATTTGCTGTGTCAGAATTCTCCCATAGAGCTCCAGTCATTATTCTACAAGTGACATCTTGTCACGGGTCAAGTGGGGTGGCAGAAGCCAAATGCAGGTTGGTGGTTAGAACAATACACTCACCAGAACAGCACCAATACCCGACAAGGACAGGGATAAACAGAGGGCTACAGATACTAATTAGGGGAATGGGCACCAAGTGTGTGAGATGACAAGTCAAAGACAAAGTCCGGGATGAGTTAGTGTGAAGGGGAAACCCCAGGAATCCCGGCAGACCAGTGCAGGCTGACTTTAAACCCTGACACATCTCTATAAAGTGTCTCTCGTCTGTCAGTTGGTGGGAGGAAGTAGGAGACAAAACAGAGACTTGATAATCAGATTAGATGAGGCTGAATGACAAGACGAGCTGTGATTGGTCTGCCCGAAAAGATGGCACAGGATTGGCTAGGTTGCTGCCTGTCTGACGTGACACACAGACAGACAGAGAGAAAGAGAGATAAAGCGAGAGAGAGAGAGAGAGAGAGAGAAAGAGAAAGCAAGAGAGATAGAGAGGAGGAGAAAGATAGAGTTCTGCTAATCTGTAGAACCCTGACAACTGACTGACTGCTACAAGACACATACTCTACATGTTTAAGGTCTCAGACAACTCTGATCACGGCAGTACGTCATTACATTACAGTACATACATGTACATTACATTACGTGCATGTACGCACATACAAACACACACAGAGTAATGAGAGTCAATGGCTTTTTCTCAATATGCATTCTTTTCTGTTCTTGCGGACTTGTGAAACGTCATCATTCACAGCCAAGAACTCTTCCAATTCACAAGTTCGCATCTAGACAAGAACAAATAAAAAACCCAAAAGTGGTCTCGATTAATGGTTTATACCAAGGATGCATCCAGTGGCGACTTGTGTGTGAAATTTTCAGCCGAATATCCCAGAATGCATTTCGAATCAACAAGTGGAAATAGCAGTCGAGAAAAAATTGTGGAAATTTGCTACAACAAATTCGTAGATGTGTTATCGCGTGTTGTATCATGCCCCCTGCTTATCACCCTTATTACGTCAACATTGATTTGCAAAGAGCCCGTCAAGCATCCTGAGAACTCACATGCCTGTCCTGCAGCTACAGCTAAACAGACATTATAGCAAATGTAAATGGAATTTCTCAGTCAGCAGACATGCAGTGTAATGTAAAGTGTGCTGTTTGGGCTGAGTGGGAGCCCAGTTGAACCCTGTGGTCTAACACATTCCAAACGTGCAGGTATACGGTAGTAGGGTGATTATGGGTGGGGGGGGGATATTGAAATCATGGTTATTTAACACGACTACTCAATAAAAACAAACAATGAATCAGTGAAACAAATCAACAGTGAAAAACACCTTCAAGTACTATTAGTACTATTCCCATTGAATCTTTCACTTCCACCCCTGGATAGGTGAATGTGCGCGCGTCATTCAGAACACAAGACAAAAAAATAAGAGTTTAATATTTTGTTTTTCACGATTTTGTTGTTTTTGTGAATGTTTAAAGTTGACATTGATTCCATGGGCAAAGACAACATACAATGAGAGCACACATACAGTACGCTAGTAAGGTTTGACAGTGTAGGCCTGAAAACTGAATGTCCTCAGCATCTAATAATATCCTCAGTTACTTTGGAGCAAAGACATCAGAGACCTTACACAAAAGCACTAACCTCATAGTGTTCAAAAGATTAAAAGGTATAGTCAGCTATTGCAAGCTAATTGTAAGCTAATACACGTTTTGTCAAAATCACCAATTATCTCCTCGCATTCTGCTATCTTACCGTTCTCTGTGTGTGCTGAAAAAAGAATCCAGTACTTAAACACAGCCCTGGCTCAATAAATAGGAACATAAACAATGTGAAGTTTAGATTTGAGCTGAAAGTTAGCAGATGTTCTCAATAATGACAAACCCTGCCTTTAAATGTAACTTTAAAGTGCCACTATAATTTAAGTGGCATTGTTTCTTTGCATCATCCTCTGCTAATACCTAGTATTTCCCCAGCTGCATATTTTTAGATCCATTTTAACGTCTTAGAGCAACCCAAAAATCCTTCGCGGCAAACTCACTGCAGTGTGCAAAACACAGCCGAGCAAAGATAGGCCAAAACAGGGTGTCCACACTGAGACTTTACACAGCAGATCCCACATCCAATATTCATCCAAATTCAAGCTTTTAGTCCATCTCAGTGCTTATGTAAGTGTTGCCACAGTCTCGCTCCACAGACAGACAGACAGACAGACAGACAGACAGACAGACACACACAAAAACCACTCGCTTCAAATCAATCTCCGCTTGTCCCATGTCCCGGTCCATTATAGTGTTGTGCAGATGGACTACCCGACCATTTGTGTGATGGCCACACAGCGGTTGCTGGACAACCAGCCACGTCAGACACATACACTAAAGTCACCCACAGAGCCATGTAGAAGAATGTCATGCCAACGGGGAAGTTCGACATCTTCAACGGTCACATACCGTTACTCATGGAGACGCAAAACAGTTCCAGGAAGTGTTTGGTGGGCAATTTGAAAAGATAAATACACATAACTGCAATTTTTGGTAATTAGTATTTGCGGCTAACTTCCGGTAACTGTTACGAGGTTCCACGATCCGCCATTGCTGTGAAACAACGGCCCATTGGAGTGTCTCTGAGATCCCAGTAGGTCACTGCAGGTTCTGAAGACCTGCCAGACATTCCACTGGCACTAGTGGCTGGGTTGCCGTAGTGACCGCCCGGGCCGGCTCAATCTAGCTGGACCGCTGCAATGTTGCGGATGTGTGTCAGCGGTGGGTTTGTTTCCCGCTGTTGTGCTGTCACAGAGGTAGCATTCACTGGATCCAGAACGCAGTCGGCAGTCTATTCATCAGGTCTGGGGATATCCTGTGTGCATGGCTTGACTAGAAATGTCTTTGTTTGCTTGGGCTGTCCCGGAGGATTCTGACAGCGATGCTAACCGTGACAGTAGCACGGACAGTCTAATACTGTAGATATGTGCATTAATTAACGGTTTAGAAAAAAACAAAAAACGCTAATTGAAAGCACATTGAACTGACGAACCCGGCAATGAGCTCAGTCAGGTTGTTCTCCAATATGGTACCATTGGCGTTTTAGCCTGTATATGTGTGATATTGTGGACTTTGTATTTACCTGTTAAATTGTATGTCTTCTGGACCGTGTGTGGGTCCTTAGTAAAAACATTGACTGATTGATTGATTGATTGACTGAAATCAAGACAGAGGTGTTTAGCAGGGTTATGGAATGCAGGGATGTTTACAAACTCAAAGGACATCAAGCACAAGAGCACAACAGCTTAGGTGCGAATTCCCAGATTATGACAGCAGGGATTTGAACACCAATTTATAACATTTCAGCAATCTGCCATCTGATTTGCCCAAAATAGCGTTTCTGCTGCTGGTGGCTTTAATGTATTTATGATTGGAAGCCAAAGTCAAATCATACTAGCAGGGTCACAGAGGTTGAAAGGGCAATAATAACACATAGATAATTGGTCCTCAGTATTGATTGAAAAATTTGACTTTATAGTTTTCTGATATATAACTTTTCAGGTATCTTGAATGCACTTGTTAAAAGGATCTGAATGAACCTGATCCGAGAATTACATAGCACACAAAAGCATGACCGAAAGAACGAGGAACGGGAAGTTTGGTGTCCCTTGCTGAAGCTGCTGCCCCCGCGACCCGACTCCGGATAAGCGGATGAAGATAGATGGATGGATGGATGGATGGACAAACACAGGACTAGACTGGACATCTCAGCCTCCTACAATATAACCACTTTGTTGAAGTGCTATGACCTAATTTGCATTACTGGCATGTTTATAAAACAGCAATCCTGTGTCTCCTCAGCTCAAGAACACCCCGTGTTAATAGTCATTCTTCAGATTTATATTTTCTCCCAGAGAAAAGATCACTTAGTTCTGTTCATAAGGCAGCTACACAACTTCAACAAATGGGTCACCATGGTACATGTGGGGAAGTCTCTTTTGTTTCCATTTCTTTGCTTCTGATGTGGTTATATTGTTCCAGACAGGTGACACCGGAGTAGCTTTTGAATAGCTGGGCGTGGGAAAAGAAAAAAAACTAGACTCTCTTTATGTCTGTGTTGCTGCCATGTTGGCAGGCCTGTTCTTGTAGTGGATCAAAAAAAGGCGTGCGCTGCCCACGGCGTGTTCAATTGGTACTTGTGTGATGACCTCATAGTGGGACACACTCCTGTCCTTGTGCAAAGTGATTAAAGGCTTAAAGCATGTGTACATAGACTCACATAAGTAGGCAGCCCGGCAATCAGGCAGAAACTCAAACACATGCTGTCCCGAAGGTGCATCCAGTACATTCACAAACATTGACACACGCACACAAACAGGATAGCTAGCTAAAGCTTGTAATTTCACCCGCGCTCAAACATCCTACTTGGGTCAGCAGTTCATCATCGTGCTTTACAGTACGTTGCAGTGATACAGAGGGCGGTCTGCCTGCCTGGCTGCCAGTCTATGGATTTCCTCACATGGCCCCAGTGAGTGAGTCACATAATTCAGCCTCCAAACTCAAGCTGAACTGTCTCACCGCCGCTCTGCAGAAACTTGCTGCCTTTATTTCTCAAGGAATGCACTTGTTCACCCTGGAAGCAAGTGTGCTAAACGTTAGCGTAAAAGACTGCTTACACTTAATATCCACTTTAATGTTTATGATGAAGGAAAAACAAATGTATGTGAGTCACTATGGGCCTCATGTACGTACGTTAGCGAGCGCGTATTTATAAATAGCCTACGTGTCTATATGCATCGTCAAACCTAAAGATAACAGGGGCATAATCCTACCCCAAAATAATTATGTTTGGGTGACTATAGCCTATAAAATGTAAATGAAAGAAGTGAAACATTTAATTTAACACCACACAAGAAATCACATTTTTCAGCACATCCCTCCATGGCCTGGGTATTCATCTTGCTGAGATGATCATCTTGCTGTTGCATGCTTCCCCTGTTCAAAGAAAAGCGCTCACTGGGATAACACCTGCTTTTCAGAGACGGAGAACTTCCACAGCAAAACCGACTTGAGCGTTGCATTGCAGTTTTCATACATGCAACGGAATATGTTATCACTATCTCCTCCCATATTTTTTGCGCGACACGCCCAATCTCCCCTGGACCCTCCCATGAATGCATATGCATGAATAGAAAATGCAACCTGCGATCGTGTGTTTTTTCAGCAGGCAGAATTGCGTTTTAGCCACGTGCATTTGTACCACGAATATGAAATCAAATTTACTATATTCCTTAATTTATTTCTGATACACATTCAAGATAAGGAGAGGGTATAAACACAATGGCATTAGTTTATGTTATATTTAGCTTTTGGATACACTGCCTAGCTTTAATTCTATTAAAGGTTAATTCATTTATTATTATTATTAACATGACTAAGTCACATTTTGATATGCTACATCCTAATCCTTGTGGAAACTAAGGGTGCACGATATATCGACTCAGTATAGTTATCGCAATATCACATTGCGCAATATCAAAAAAGTTGCAGGAAGTGCAATATTCAGTTTATTTAGTGGAGAGCTGCATCCATTGGCTGTTTGGCTTAGTTGTGTTTGATTTAGACATGACAGTAAGATGTGTGGCTGATAAAGCTAATGACATAATAGAGATCAAAGAGTGAACATTATTAGGCAAAAAGAATGCCTCCTCAATAGTTTGGAATAACTGTATGAGTCTAATATGACTGTCAGTTGAAAATGTGTTGTTTTGATATGTTATGAATATATTTAGATGCATTTTCCCATAACCTTTGTGTTAAAAATATCGAAATGAATATCAATATTGCAATTTTCATGGTCAATATCGCAATATCACATTTGATCAATATTGTGCAAGCCTAGTGGAGACACCCAGGATAGTCTCTAGGGAGTAACGTATGTTCAACCATTTATGTTCTAACGGAAGATAAAATGCAAAGCAGCCTTTTGCCTTGCATGAGGGGTTCTCATCCAAATCTGCAGACTATCAGATTATCAGCCTGCCTTCCCAGGCAAATCAGTGGAGAGACAAAGCGCTTCCTTTATAAACCACAAAAAGACTGCAAGTGAGAGTAAATAAATTTACCATTGGCACTAAATCATAGAAGCAAAGAGGCTGGGAATAGATGGAAATAAATGTTCCATTTGATTCCATTTACTTGCAAACAGCTCTCAAACATGATTCTCAATCACTGTGAGAAAGACACTGCAATAACCCCTGCAATAACTGCAATAACCCTATGCGCAATAACCTACGCATTGGGTTTACAAAGGCAAGGTAAGAAAGGATGGGCATAAATAATATTGTACTGTAGGCCCAAAGTAATTTACAATTTTATACATAGTCAATAATTTATAATTAGGAAAAATAACATAGCACCTTCATGACCACCCCCACCCCACCCCACGGTTGCATCGTCCATCGACGATGTTTTACTGTAGACATCGTCCGAGGCCAATTAGTAGACATCGGCCAACCCTAATAGACTACTCAGCACCCAAGCCTCTCTAAAGTATCTTTGTGTGTCTAGTTTATTTGGAGTCAGGCACCTCTTGTAAATATAGGCCAAGTAATTTAGTCTTTTCCCTTTATGTGAAGCAAGCTTAGATTCTTGTCCTGGCGGTCCTGGTGGTATGCAAGTTGCAACATAAGGTTTAGACCACAACGCCTAGCTTAGCCATATTACAAATGTAGTTGTGATAATTTAGATGTAGGGCAGGGTATTACAGACAAAGCACATTGTATTCGACAATTCCTTGTAGGGCTGGGTGTTAGCGAGGACCGTAACATGCTGTACATGAGTCACAACACAACACATCACAATACATTGCAATGTGGGCGGAGCTGTGGCGCAAGAGAAAACTCCCTGCCCATATGGGCCTAGGTACCTTGGGAGACCCAGGTTCGAATACGGCCCGTGGGTAATGCACCGGTCCTTCCCTATGTCGGCCTCCCACTCGCTCCCTGTATATCGTCACTGTCCTATCATAAGAAAAAAGCAACAACAAAGAAAAACACAAAACCATACAGAATTTACTGTATATTTACATTCATGTACAAATGGCATTAAAAACAACTTGCTGTGTGATCTCCCCCACCACACGCTTATGCTGAAATATTGCCACAAGTGCCTGCTAACAAAAGGCAAGTAGCCAAATATCTAGATCAGAGGTCTTCAACATTATTCGGGGCACAGGGACCCCCTATCACATGCGGTATAAAATATTTAGTTGCCGGGTCAACAATAATGTAGGACACTAACTAATCCATTAAAATATTTATTGACAGATATTTACAGCACAGGTTGTATTTATGTTAATGTTCTGTATATTTTCTGACATTTACATTTTTGGAAGAAAATTTGGGATGAAATTATTTGGAGGACCCCCTGCAGTACATCTGAGGGCCCCCTAGAGGTCCCGGACCCCCTGTTGAAGACCACTGATCTATAGTGACATTTAGGCCTATAAGAGCTAAGTAAAATTTTAATGTAATTGATTTCTGTTTCAAACCTGACTCGATTATTTACTTCTATATTTAATTTTGTTCTTCTATGCAATGCCTTGTTCTGTATTATTATCATAGTTATCAACAAACAAAAAAATAAAATTAAAGTTGGAGCTGCTACAGAGAAAGCACGATCCCCTTTAAGCTTGCGCTTTGTCTTGGGCACACTTAGGAGCAGCTGGTC
>JAODTR010058684.1:0-15696 GCA_025399935.1 Amblyopsis rosae
CAGCACTACGTCACATAAGAGACTGTCTCTAGTCTCAGCCTCTTCATCAGCACTACGTCACATAAGAGACTGTCTCAAGTCTTAGCCTCTTCCGTCTATTTGCATTACATCACATAAACAACTCTAAACATCTGAAACGTATACCCTTATAAGCTGGACTGACCTTCCGGAAGCGAGGAAGTCGATTTGCATTGGTTCTTAGCTTGCTGTTAGCAAGACTGTATCTGTAATTCCGATGTGACGCTAGTGTAGTGCTTCATTTACTCATTTCAATTGTTCCATATATCAACCGTAGCCCACTTATTTAACAGACCTGCATTGTGTATGTAGTTGGTCATCATGCATGTCAATCAAAATGCCTCAAGTAGGCGGATCTTGACAGTTAAGTACTGTGTCCCAGATTTGACTAAATAAAGGCTGGCTCAGCGAGACTAGTCGCTGCCTAAATATTTTGTATATTCAAATGCAGAAATTTGTTTATAGAGATTAGTATTTGCCTAACTCAGAGGGACAATATGGGTACATACTTAACCATCTACCAGGAATACTAAAAATAATAATCGCAAAATAATAGCGGTATTAGGTGAAACATATAAATATCTATCTATCTATCTATCTATATATCTAACATGCTCTATTAAAACACACTGTAGCACACATATACAGTATCACTAATACATAAATAGCCCATTCACAGCAAAACAAGGCATATATATTGTCTCACACACAAGGGCAACATGCACCCATCATCAGAAGGACATTTAAGACATTTTTGCAGGTACAATTCATATATAACAAAGTCTCTGCAGGTTGATACGCTCCCTGACTTTATACCTGAATACAACCAAGCACTTCTGTCCCTAGTAGCCACAGTCCCAGGGGACAGGCGAACTGATAGTATGACAGGCGAGGGAAGAGCTATAGGGAATAGTCCTGAGAAGCGAAGAGCAATGTGAGGGCAAAGGTAAAGTGTACAGTTTCAGTCTGTCATAACCGGTGCCTGTTCTTCTGTGTTCAACAGATTTGAAATGCGATATGTCAGTTCAGTTTCCCCACTGGAGTTAAACACCTGCACTACCTGATAGGGGCCCTTCCAATGGGCAAGTTTGGCCACTCGGCAGCCATCTTGGTAATGCATAATAATAATAATCTCTGTTATTTCGGTCCAATACCATCGGACTCCTATCTAATTGAACGAGGAGAGGCTTATAACTGCACTTTAGATGGTAAACGGGACATAGAAACTGCATTTAAACAATCACCCGTCAAATCTGAAAAAACAACAACAACAAAACACTAAAAGTTTACTGACTTTAGTAGAGGTTTTCTACTGTGTGTGTTTAACAGGCCCTATTACCTTCAAAGGCAGTCGTAGACCAAAAAGCATGCCTGTTCTGTACCCTGTGCAGGCCTATGCTCTAAACTGGGGGGGGGGGGGGACGTCACCTCCCTTTGTCAAAACAAAAGTACGGGTCACTCCTGTCAACTCCGTAGTAATTAAGGCATCTGCTCACGCTAGGCTGCTGTTCAACATGGAGGGCCAGTAGCCATGTTTGTGTCGCCCTCTGCCGGGCACTCTCAGATGAGAAAGAAGGGTTTCTTCATGAAGCTGTGGGACGAGATGAGACAGGAGAGACAAAGAGATGAGAAAAGATGTTCTTTATAAATATAAAGAAAGGAAAATGTACTATAGGCCAATATACTCAAATATACCATATACTCAAATATTTGTATATATTTATAAAATATTTATATATCTTTTAATAAAATTTAAAATATATATATCTATATAATATACACACACGCGCACACACATAGTACTGTATATATTAGGTTTATGTTGTTTTCTATACTCAAATAGATTATTCTTTTTTCTATTTTAATATATTAATAAAATGTGGTCATTTAGGAAGAAACTGTTCTAGACTTAATATCTGGGCTATTGTTGACTGCATCCTTTGAGATGCATGCAATTATATATATGAATTGTCTTAAAACCAAGCAACCACACATTAAACGTGTGACACAAATCTTTATTGTAGGCCTAAAATTAATGTCATGGTCATTTAGTGTTATAATCTGAAAGAAACAAGCCCATTATCTCTTGTCTGGCGTTCATTTAACTAGTCGGTCTCAGTATAGGGTAGGCACGCTACTCAACTCTAAATCAAATTCTTTTTTTATTTTTTTTTAATTCCGCGCCGTTTTGGGTTTTAATCCTTATCACATCAAGATCATTTCGTGTAGTTTGTAGCTTAGTCAGTAGAACTATAGACATTCAGCAGCAGGAAATTGTGAGTGTTGCAGCCGGTTGCAGCCCACATACAGAGGGAGGGGAAAGATCACTTTAGGCGTCAGCGACCAGTTGGACGACTTGAAGACTGGCCTATGCGGATACGTTAACATTGTTACAAATTGATATTGCGAGCTTTGATAAAGGTTTGCTTTGTCTACATACTATCGTTTCATTGTCGCGTCAGGCGATCCCAAGTGGTCTGTACTATTTGTTTTGTTTGTATTCGCAATGTTTTGCCATTTGGTTTTTGTTAACTTTTTGCCATCCTAGCCTGTAGATGAGGATTTTGATTCCGATGGATTATAATAGAACATATTTCAAAATAACCTATCGCATAGCCTGCACGATTGAGTAACAACTCCATCTTGATCTCTTGTACATTCCTCCTTCTTCTATAGATCTTCAATAGTTCGTGCATCGCCAGCAAAGATGAGTGACGAGAATCGGCCTAAAGTTGAACTTTTTGTGAAGGTAATGTTGAATGACACTTACGTTGTGCAAATGACGCGTACGTTGGTGACATGTTGACAATGGCGGGCTTTGAAAAACATTCTGTCTTATCTTGTTTTATCATATAAAAGCATATTGATTAACATTTCATCAAGTTTCAGGCTAGTATGGCTGCTTGACACCACATAAAGTACCACGATTTTCATCTCAATGTAAACTTCTGTAGCCAAATAACTGTTTTTGTTTAGGCTATTCAATCTCCATCAATTGCAGTGATTAAGCACGTAGGGTTTAGGCTATAAATAAACAACCGTTAAAACTAATCTTATTAGTCCTAAATGCAAATTAAGATAAGGGGTCATGCGACTTCAATCTATTTATATTTAGTATGTTATCCGTCAGGTTTACCCAAGGGCGTTGTCTACATTTGTCACACGTTATAGCCTATATATGCATTTTCCTTCCCTCTTGCTAGACATTTTGCCATAATGATACCTTTTTGTACTGTGAACATATAGGCCTACAGGGCAACTCATAGAAACCCCCTTTACTATTTTTTCCCCATGAGTGAAAGGTGCCATTGTAACGACTCAAAATCTGGACTGCTTGATCCACCTTTATAACTAGACTTGACGCTTTTTTTTATGCTTGTATGGTGATTCCTGTACCTGTAACAGCTTTGTTACTGAGGACGACAAGTGTTCGCTGCATACGCGTGTTTTCAAGCGAGGTCTAGAAGATGTAATGCTACAACATTAGTCGTTGACGTTATGTATTGTTCCGTTATGTTCCCAGGCAGGAAGTGATGGTCAGAGCATTGGAAACTGTCCGTTTTCTCAGCGGCTTTTCATGGTGCTGTGGCTCAAAGGAGTAACGTTTGATGTCACCACCGTGGACATGAAAAGGTGTGTGGTTTGGAGACTGCATGCCCAATTGTGTTGCGTTTCAAAGAGGTGTTGTGTGTGTGCGCACTGACAAGTAAGTTGTGTTTGATTGTAGCCGTGTGAGTTGTCATTTCCCCCTTTCATTTGCCTCGCTGTTTATTGTTTGGCTGCTATTCTTCTGCTTCCTCTTTTCTTTCTAGTCTCTTATTTTCACTTGTTGACCTTTCTTGTCATATGTTATCCGTGAATGTCTGTATAATGTTTTCTCTTTCTCTAATGCTCTCTTAATTTCCCACCATTATATATCAGTTTTAATAATTTCATAGTCACATTTCTTCCTCTGTTTCTCCCTTTGTTGTGACATTATGTACATTGTCTTTCAAATCAAGGCAAGACAATCAAAGACAAGACAAGCAACATGTACATTTCAAGATGCATGCACTTTTTTATACTATTGATTCATCATATAGACACTTAGATATACATTTCTTTCTTATTAAATACTATTAATGCATAAGCAAATGTTGTCGTCAACTATTCTAGTGTGGACAGGGCACGTTCATCTTTTGGCAGTTTGTCTGGGTGGCCACTGTATAACTATCTATCTATCTATGTCCATGGCCAGCTGTCTGCTTGGGGTGGCTACGGCTTTGTATTATTTGGGCTGTGATTAGAAAATAATATAATTAGGCATGGGACGATTATAAAAAATGATTATCACGATTATCCTGGCCAAAGTAATTGCAATAGACAATAGACGATCATTTTAATTATTGATGACACAAGTGTACTGTATTTTATGATACAGTGTGATTTCTTTTAGTTTAAAACCAGTATATCAACAAAACCAATGCATCTTTCCTATGTGGGGGACACAATGGGCAAGCCGAGCCTTCAGCCATGGTGGCGATTGACTGGAAAGATGCAGGCTAATACATACATTAATAAATCAATAAAATTGGACTGTACAAGTGAGCTGCACAGCTTTTTCTCAAGTCAATAGTGTAAATATTCACACTTTATTTAAAGAGATTCATGATTATCACGATAATGGACATTCACCACGATACTATTATCCTCAGTATTTTTATCGCGATGAAAGATAATATTGTATAACATCTCATTCCTAAATATAATACAAAACTGATTTGTTTTTTGAAAGTTTGCATTGACTACCCTCCTTTCCTTTCAACACCCCCCTTCTATCCCTCTCTATCTCCCTCTCTCCCCCCTTCTTTCTCTTTCTGTCCCTCTCTCCCCCTTCCCCTCTCTCTCTCTCTCTCTCTCTCTCTCTCTCTCTCTCTCTCTCTCTCTCTCTCTCTCTACACCATAACAGGAAGCCAGACATTCTCAAGGACTTGGCTCCCGGTGCCCAGCCACCCTTCCTGATCTACGGGAGCGAGGTCAAAACTGACACCAACAAGATCGAGGAGTTTCTAGAGGAGAATCTGTGCCCCCCCAAGTAATCTCTTCATGCTTTTGAGGGATTACATTTAGCCATAGCTGCCCCTTTCCCTTTTTTAAATCTAAATTAAGAACAAATCCTTACTCTTCTCTTTCATTCTCTTCCCTTCACTTCCCTTCCCTTCTCTTCCTGTTGTTTTGTCAGGCTTCCTCATGTTCCTCTCTCTTTCCCGTGCAGTATTCAGCTATTAGACCTGTGTGGAGTCTCATTACAATTATATGGAGCTGTAGGCTATTTTCCACATCATTTTCTTTCTTTGGGGACTTTCAGGATGTCAGAATCCCAGATTCACATGAAACTTTCCGTGAGGAATCAACATAAGACATAAGTGCAAATCAGTTCTTAATTCAAGAAGGTGCATGATCTGCCATGAGTGCAAATCAATTCTTAGTTCATGAAGGTGTATGATCTGAAACATGTATATAATCCATAAGCATAAAGGATTCCACTCATTTGGGTCTGTCTTCAAGATGCCCCCGCCTCGCAGCCAGGAACCCTGAGTCAAACACAGCGGGCATGGACGTGTTTTCTAAGTTCTCAGCGTATGTGAAGAACTCCAACCCTCAGCTCAATGAAAGTGAGTGAGAGCATTATTATATCTGTGTATTTTCTGGCCTTATGATTGGTGTTTATTTGTTGGAAATTCTGTATGTGTTGCTCTGTGCTGTCGGAACAACTGTCCTATAGGAGTGCTTCTTTAAAGGAAATGTGAATATAATAATAATAATAATACATTTGATTTTTTTGGATGCCTTTCTAAAGACTCAAGGACATTTTTACATTTCAAATACATAGATATAAAAACAGTTGTCTGAAATACACATATTGTAGTAATAGACATTTTATCAGAGAAATATATACAAAATAAAATAAAACAGTCATGGGAGAGTAGATCAAAGGGTGAAATGACATAGGATATACAATATTTTAAACAGTAAAAGAGCAGTAAACAACTAATCTCTATAAATATATTGTGGAGTAATGGTGTCCTGAGCAGAGAATGACATCATACATACTTTGTTTTATTAGCCGGTGCGTGCGCGTGTGTGTGGCCCATGAAGCACTTGATTTCTTCAGAGATGGTTTGCCTTCATTTATTATTTGTGTGCTCAGACCTAGAGAAAGGTCTGTTGAAGGCCCTGAAGAAGCTAGACGACTACCTAGGCTCCCCACTTCCCGATGAGATTGACGAGAATAGCGCTGATGATGTCACTTCCTCTTCCCGCCCCTACCTGGATGGCCAAGAGCTTACTCTGGCTGACTGCAACTTGCTGCCTAAACTACACATTGTCAAAGTAATTTTAGTTTTGATGCCTTCTCCGTCAAATACAAGACGTTTGGTCCTTTTTTGAATCTAACTTCTCCTGTATGTCTAGTGCCATTGAAAAAGAGTGTTTTTCTTATTGACTCTCTATCGCCCCCAGGTGGTTTGTCTACAATACCGCAACTTCAACATACCTCGTTCTCTGGAGAACCTGTGGAGGTACCTGGATGGTGCATATGCCCGGGAAGAGTTCACCTCCACTTGCCCCGTTGACTCGGAGATCCACATAGCCTACTCCTCTGTAGCTAAAGCTCTCAAGTAGGCAGAGGAGGCCGGGCAACCCACAAATGAATGAGGCGAACCATACGGAATATAGCGTGCACACACACACACACACACACACACACACACACACACTCTACTCTTTTAACTACAATTGGTTTTCTATTAGAAATGTTTGTTCCTTGAGCATGACAAATGTCACCGTACTTTTAGAATATTTTAAAACCAGTGCAGATCTACACAGACAACTACAAATCTTCCCAAACAATGAAATACACAACACATCAAGCCTTGCATACTATATACTTCTACTTATCTCTAAACGTGATTACAGAAGGAAACACATTGTCTGTATACAACAGACAGATGAACCAGTATTAGCGTCTGTTATAAGTGACAATCAAAGTGTGGACGTCTATAGTTACAGGCTGCCATGCCCAGTACAATGTTATTTCACTGAGGAGGTGACACTGCCTTTTACAGTTGTGGATCAACAGAGTACCAATTGTACACTTAAGTCACCTTGCACTTAAATAAAGGGATTTTTGTCTAGGTCAGATGGGTTGTGGTGGGCGTGTGGCTAGGCTGAGCCGGAAGATATAGCTGAGAGCAGTTTTAGATACAGGAAATTACTTCAATAGACGTTTGTTTAGCCTTTCTGCTCTCGCTCAGCCACTGCAAAATGATTTACAGCACAACAAGCATTCTTTGTTGGATTTTGTTGGAGTCATGCCAGCGTATAATTCTACTGTAGCAAGCTTCACTATTTCTGTGTGAACGATACTTCACTTGGTGGGGGAATGCAGAAATTGTGATCGAATCATAAGAAATTAAGTATCTATGTTTTGTTGTACATTAGTTTCTGTTGTATCGATTGCCTTGGTATGTTCTCCAGTCTCGAGGCTGAATTTCGGTTTGTCAGCTGCATGTTTCAACGGTTAACAATGTTTCAACTTAAGTCAATTAGACTGTATAACCAAACACAAATATAATGTAATGTTTGGATCAAAAGACTCCTTTAATCAGGGATCGGTTTGAACACAATTGAATAGCGCAAGCTTACATTAACATATTCTATTTTTATTATTAACATTATTAGACATTTAATGTAAGTATTTTATAAAACATGAAACCCTCCTGGCTGGCTTGTGAGATTAAATCAATGATATGTACCCAAGAGAAAATGAATTAGAAACTGTTATGAAGGGAGTGGTACTACAGTGCTATAATGTTATGTCTGTATTTTTAAAGGGACCATCTATATAATTTCAATGCTCTTGATGAGTTTTTTCATTTTACCATTTTAATTCTGCTAATAAAATAAAAAAATCTTAATTACAATTTCAGGATTTTATTTTTTAAATTGGCTTTTACTATTTGTTCCCAATATTTGGTTATGATTATACTTGCAGACACTTGTCACACTGATTGGCCTAAGGATCTTTTATGTATTTTGTACATTTAATCTCATTCCGACATTAATTTGTGAATTATTCGAATAAAAGATTTTCAATATAACACATACTTCTTCTAGTGTTCTTTACATCAGTTTTATTTTATTTAAATTTAAAAGAATGCAAATCGTTATAAAACAAATTACAATAACACAAACAAAACCTTCACTCAGAACTATGCCATATGAGTACAATACGTTTAAAAATTTAACATTTAAAATAGTAGGCCTACACACATTTGGCGAATATTCCCACCTCTCGCATAATAGCACCATACCATTTACTTATTTGCCACTTTCTATGGTGATGGTTTAAATTAAATATAACTGCCTATAGCCTAATCGATGGCAAGATATCCTGGCATAAAGACACCACTGCTGCTAAGTCATGTAACTGATGTTTGGATGTTTTGCAAATCCTATCATATACTATATAATTATGCCACTGGGACTGCCCATTGCAGTCCTACTTAATGTACAACCTTTCTAACGTTTGCCTAATGGGCTATTTGTAATACAGATCGTCTACAAATAACCTAACCCATGTTATCAATGCTCTCTTTCACTTCAGTACTGTTATTACATAGAAAACAGGCAGTAGCAGCAGTACCACATCTTTCCAGCAGGGAGCAGCAACGTGCACTGCCCCGTTACAGAGGTCTGTGTCACAACACACGTTGCTGTAGTTGAAGTTGAAACCTGCAGCTTCTTTTTGTCCACTCATGCCGCAGTGACTGGAGATGGCACAGCTTTTCTCATACAGTTTGAGAGTCAGAGAGCCTATAGGAACAAAGAAAGATAACAGTGCTATGTCTACTAGTCTATGTCTGCAATAGCAATTACATAGCCTGATCCAAGAACAATAATGGATCGTTATTCAATTCAGAGAATATAAAATAAGACTTTGCTGAAAGGAAATTTGGTTGTTACATTAGCCAAAGTCGAATAGTGCAAACAAACAATAATCTAGGTAAAAGGATAAAGCTATACACATCTGGTTATGAACAAATGGTAATCTTAAAGGTCAAAATTACATGACCCAGGGTTGTGAGGCTGAGGCCCAGGGTCGTGAGGTGGAGACCCAGGGTCATGAGACCCAGGGTAGTGAGGCTGAGACCCAGGGTCATGAGACCATGGGTAGTGAGGCTGAGACCCAGGGACATGAGACCATGGGTAGTGAGGCTGAGACCCAGGGACATGAGACAATGGGTAGTGAGGCTGAGACCCAGGGTCATGAGACCATGGGTAGTGAGGCTGAGACCCAGGGTCATGAGACCATGGGTAGTGAGGCTGAGGCCCAGGGTCATGAGACCATGGGTAGTGAGGCTGAGACCCAGGGTCATGAGACAATGGGTAGTGAGGCTGAGGCCCAGGGTCGTGAGGTGGAGACCCAGGGTCATGAGACCCTGGGTCATAAGACCCTGGGCCGTGCAGGCTGAGACCCAGAGTCATGAGACTCAGGGTCATGAGACCCTGGGTAGTGAGGCTGAGACCCCTGCAGTGCCTCCACTTACCGCGTGTTCCCACCGCAGTGCTGGCCAGACACCGCTGGCCTGCCGGGCATTCCTGGGGGAACTTGAGGCAGTCCATCTGGGAGATCGCGGGGAACACACAGGTGTAGCAACGCAGACTGGCTGAGGGGGACAAGGAAAGATGTAGCATCTTAATAATATTAATAATAATAACATGTAATCATAATAACATGTAACCTGACTACAGTATACAGTCAGGCTGACGGTATTATTGGCTGAACTGGACATATCACAGATACTGCACATATATATATATATATATATGTATATATATAGATTATGACAGATATACATAATGGTTGAAAAGTTGTGCAGTGCTGCATAGTGCAATATAGGCGGTATGAAGCCTTTTCCAGTACCCACAGCAGGATGTGTTCTCACACATTTTCAGTCATTTTGAATATCTCAATTTTGACTCCAAAATCCAAATATATTAGTCAATACAAATTTTAGACCTTTTAACAAACGTCCAACCGTTCAACAAAGATATGATCCATTTAAACACTTATTACAAGATTTATTTCAAGAGGTGTTACTGTTTACCAGCCATGGGGAGACAACACAGGGAAAAGATGAGAAGCTGTGAGCATGTCATGATGATCAACATGAAGTCCTCAAGTTGATACTGGTGGGCTTTGGTAGATCAGCTAAATATTGTGCCCTCTGTCTGTAATCCAACGATTCGGTACCTCTCCTCGGTTATTCGTAAACTGAATCTCTCGTTGTTTTCTGCCGTTTTGTTTGAAGTCAACTCTGTTGTTTTTTTCCAGCTCTTCCTCTGTCCATTGACAATATCAAGCTAATGTATGATCTTTTTAAATGCTTTTTCTACAGTCAACGCTGTTAGATCACTATCCACGTGTGTTCTGCATGTTTCTCTCATATGTTTCTCCCATATTAGTCAGGCGTGACTTGTGCATATAGTCATCCTATAAGTCTTCACACTAGTCAGTCTCCACCCTTAAACTTTTAATTTAATTTGGAAGATAGCTAACTATTAACTGCTGATGTTCCTGCAATACGGCAACTTCATTGGAGGAATGTGATGTTTTTTAATACCGTGTGCCTAAAAATGATGAAAATTGGTGCAGCTACAGTATGGTAAAATAGTAAATGTTTAACTCTCTTCTATCTAAGAGTGTCATCTTTGAATCCCCTTGTTAACTTCTCATGCTCTTAAGTCTTGCACTCACTTCTCATGCTCTTTTCTCACTATTTATAAAATGTTTTATTTAGATTGTATTGTATGCACTTTATTAGCTAGGCCATTACCTGTTGCACTTTATTAGCTAGGCCATTACCTATTGCACTGTATGTTTGATTACGTGGTAACAGGTATGATGACATTATGCTGCATTTGTTCTATTTAGAATATTGTTTGCTTATAATTGCTGGTATATGACCTGTCCAACTACTGACAAATGCACTACATGTAAGTCACTTTGGATTAAAGTCTGCCAAATGCCGTAAATGTGAATATCAATGTTTATATTTTAATTATAGGAAGTCTGTTAAGACTAAAAAGTATTTGAACAAAACTCATAAAACATGTTTCTTGTGATTTGACATGTTTGGAAGTGATTTTGCAGACTTTTATTATCTTCACTGTGGTTGTTGAAATGTTTGGAGGCATCTCTCTAATTACAGCAAGGTAGAAAGCATTGGTTGCATGGGTCTTATATGTGTTGTCTGAATATGTGCTGGCCCTAGGAGCGAGAGAGAGAGAGAGAGAGAGAGAGAGAGAGAGAGAGAGAGAGAGAGAGAGAGAGAGAGAGAGAGAGAGAGAGAGAGCTGGTAGGAGAGTCAATGTAAGTGAATTACCCATTAGACCCTAATAAGAGACATGAGGACTGGCTTCAGGATAGTCTGCTGACAGGACTCTTGTGATGGAAAGGCATGCACGCTCAGTCACAATAAGCTGTTTACTAGTTGAATCATTACCTAGCACAGGGGGTCTCAAACGTTTCAGCTCACGACCCCCCTAAATAACAGTGCCAGAGACTTGTGCCTCCCGCTATCCCCAGAGGTGGTTGAAGAATAGCAGCCATAATATTATTTGATAGTATTTTAATACAGGCTAGTAGCAGCATACATCAAAGTAATGTATACACTGTACTACTACTAACAAATACGGCAAAACTATGCCATTTAAAAATGTTATTTAATTTATGAAAATCATCTCGCGACCCCCCACAGGGCCCCGACCCCCAGTTTGTGCTGGTAAATTGTATTAATGTTTATAAACAATGATGTATAACTGTGTATGAATATGTTTTTATACTGTATACGTTTGAAATTTGGAAAGAACACTAATGGAGTTTTTGCAACACTATACAACTTCTGGATTTGGACCAAAGATGGATTAGGATGGACCCACGCATGCCTACATGTGTGTGCTCTTGTCCAGGCATATCAAAGCAGTGCTATTTCTGCCCTCTCAAATGAGAGCTGTCATGCTGAGACAAAATACCAATTGTGCTCAGATATTCTGAATGTACACACTTAATATGGACATGTCCTGCCATAAACGTGTGGTTGTGGATGTGTGGTAAATGTGGATGTCTCATACTACTAGAAGTGACGGCATTATACATGTATCACTAACCGTTACCAGAAAAACGCTGATAAGAAAGATGAGTAATTATCGACTCAGACCTTAATAGAACATACATAACGCGGGCCATAAAAGTTAGCTCAAACAATTGACCCCTGTATTACTTGACGATTTTAACCTTAAACAACATTGTGGTCAGTTTTATTTAAACTGGGAACATGTTATTACAGGCTTATTTGGGAAGCAAAGTAGGGAGTCATACTTCAGATTCCAACCTCAACTTGAACCGTGTTTACATAAAACGTACCCATAACATTTATAACCACGGCCACAAGTATCAGTACAATAGGGTGGTGAATATTGGTCGAGGGAGGTTTATTTTGCGTGCTGGCTAGAGTGGCTATAACGACAGATGGTGTTTTTTAATCCTGTCTGTGTTCTTTCATTCTCTCTCTCCATTCCTCCCCCTTTTTCCCTCCTTCAATCCACGTGTCATCTAGGCTACCGTATCGACCTACAGGCTCGAATACAATACCTATGTGGACATAATGTAGGCATAGCTAGATACCTGTAACTTCGACACAGCCTACATGTGCGCACAAATATACAAGTGTTTTAAATAACTGCGGTGAGGGAATTTAAACATGTTATAATTTTTTTTTGATAATTACGTTTATGCATTAATTGTAAACATAAACACAAAAATTACCCATCCATCCATCCATCCATCCTCTCCCGCTTATCCGGAGTCGGGTCGCGGGGGCAGCAGCTTCAGCAAAAATTATATGAATTAAAATAAGTCTTTATACAGTCTACTGTATATATAGTGACAAACATTACACCTAATGTTATTTTATCTCTAGCCAGGGAAGCTGTTTACGTCTGTCTCTGCAATGTAAAATTTAATTTGACCCATATTTCAGGAAACCTTGTGCTTCATGTCAAATAGTCAACGCAATGGCTAAATATCATACCCTTAATCTACTAGTGCCAGAAAATAAGATAGGATAGGATAATAAATATGTACTTTACTTATATGCACCTGCTTGTTAAAAATAATTAATAGTTGATATTAGATTTTTATTTTATTTTACATATTTAATATTGTCACACAAAAACGAACACATGTATATAATATTTGTATTATTATTATTATTTTGCATTATTTTACCTAACGGTACTACATTTCCATTGGCAATAATGAAAATCCAGATTCTTCCTTACCAAAATGAAAAGATCCGGTTAACAGCAATAACAGTAACAGCCGTTCTTGGGCGTTATACTGACACCTAGTGGGGTTATATGGAGGTGGGTGTGGCGTGAGGGCTCACCCTGGGAAAGTATCAGCAAAATGTGACTTTTTAATTTTTAATACTACAGACCTTGCAAAAAGCCTATTGTGATCTCAAGCATTTTTAGCCCTGTGCAGAATAGTTTAATAGTTTACAATTTAACAGAATAAAAGTGTTCCTGCTGCATTTATAGCATATAGCCTATATCGCCCGCCACGCCACCACAAACATAAACGAGTCGGGACTCGGGAGAGGGGTTGGATATGGTCGAGGACAGGACGTGGGGGATGGGGATGGGAAGTAAACGATGAAAACACAGGAGACAGAGCGCCGGGTACATTAGTAGCCTATAGATAAAACGCTATAGGAAGAGAGAGAGAATAACGGGAGGTGAAAAAAGAGTTGGCGAGCTACGTGTGGCTAACGACCCCACGGCAAGGTGAGTGGATCGATTTATCGTTTTGACGACTCAAGAGAATATGATAGTTTATGGGTGGCAATTAAGTCTAACTATTTTATGATGGAAGTCACAGCACAGTTGTGCTTGCACGCATGCAGCAAAACACAAATGACGTCGTTCGCATGGATCGATTGTTTATTTCAAAACAATAAACTATATTCTAAGCAAAAAGTATGCAACGACGTGCATAGCCTACCTAAACTATATAATGGTGGGACATCAATCCTAACATTATAAACTTACTGCTAACTCCCTAAAAATCGACAACTTCGACAGGCTGCGACCTTTTGATCAATTGGTCGATTTTAAATTGGATTGCAACGTAAAAAAGACAAACGTTCTGTTCATGATGGGCGTGTGTGGGATCCACGTGATGGAAGACACGCTATACGCAGCTGTCCCATTTTCCACCCAAAAATGTCCAGCTTTCCAACATGCAACTAAGCGATGTGTCGAATGTTTATCTGTGTTAACATTGTCTAATGGCTCCTTATTTATTGTTAGTGTAGGCTATGCATATAGGCTATGTTCTGTGTCACAGCTGAGCTTTTGTTATACTTTGTTACCAAACCGTTTTACCGTAGGCTACTGGAATACTTTCAGTTTCATGGACATCCCGTTGAAAACCGCTAGATAGTCGACTTATGTTATTATCCTCAATATCTAGGTCGCTGTCGCTTGGTATGTGGCCCCGAATTGAATTTCTATTATTTTAAAATTGGGGAAAGTTCCCAGAATTTCCATATTCTAATATGTTTCGAACAGAGTTGAGCAACCACTGGTTTTGGTTGAGTCATCAAACAAACATATGTTGAGACATCAATGTATCTGACTTTCTTTTAATCTCTCTCTAATCAGAAAATCCATCCCAAGGTCTCTGGAGCTACAGTTGGGAGTGATGAAGATATCCTCTTGTGTAATTCTTCAAGTGGATGACAAAGTTATTGTTTTACACCATCACCTATTCTAGCACACGGGTGGTCTTCACAATCACCATAAAGTGCAAGCAATGTGTGTTTAGTGTGTAAAAAAAAAAAACACAACAACAACAAAAAATCTATTTGATCTGGAAATACAGTACAAACTAACAGGGCTCCACAAACCAATCACACAAACCCACTAGAAGCCTGCCTTGTACATTTGACACACACTTCACTGACATCATGGCCGATGTGTGCCCGTATGGCCGTTTCACCCATGCTGTGGTCAGAGGGGTCCCAGAGACCTTTGGGAAGGCTCCAGGGGACGGCCAGGGAGCCGAGGAAGCGGCGGCGGTTGATTTAGCCAAAGCTCAGCGTCAGTTTGGAGTCCTGACGGGGGCCCTGAGGCAGAAGGTGGGGCTGCAGCTAATTGAGATACCCCCAGACCCAGCGCTGCCAGAGAGCTGGAGGATCCAGGACATTGCAGTTGTCCAGGGAGACACCGCCCTCATCACTAGACCCTTCAATCAGCAGAGACGCACCGAGGTAATAAGACTGACGCTGTAATATCGCTAACTGACCCCCCCACCCCCCCAAACATGTTTGAGTTGCAATCTATGAAGCTCAGCTTCAAGCAGAACAGCACAGTGGTCAAAATAACAAATATAATCACTCATGGTATAATAAATAAGAAAACAAAGATTCCTTTACTTGCAAACAGAGTCAAGATGGTTTGTTTGATTGTATTTTATATAGCCCTTAATCACATTAGTCTCCAACCATTTCACATATTTAAGGTATTTTATATAGCCCTTAATCATATTAGTCTCCAACCATTTCACAT
>JAODTR010058704.1:0-17176 GCA_025399935.1 Amblyopsis rosae
GGCTCCGTGGCAAACCCAGCCACCAGGCGCTCGCCAACGAGCCCTCCCTCTGGGCCTGGCTCCAGACGGGGGCCCTGCTTCCTCCGGGCAGGGTAACCTCTCCTCTTAGATGATCTTTCGTAGGGGTCTTCTGTATGCAATACATTGTACAATATTTTTGTTAGAAATTTGCTCCAAAACACACCTCGATGTGGACATGCTGTCATGCTAACGTGAGTCTCATTGACCAATCAAACAGCAGTGCAGATCATTGATAGTGTATGGTTTCCTAGCAATTGTGTGATAACATTCAAATGTGACTTAAATGAGCTGGGCTAAGTTCTGGTCAACAGGCAGAGGGATGAGAGGCGGAGCAGCGGTTTATTTCGTTTGGTTAGCTGTATGATGACTTGTAGATCTACAAGTCATCATTCAGCTAGCCAAACTTTAAATATATCATCTATGGTGTATTTAATAACAAAAAATTTGAAGCAGGGAAATGTTTGCTCTCATATTTTGCTCTGTGTAGGTGGGAAGCCATTGTGTGGCCTCATATGATAATGAAGCAGATTGAGGAAGTTGTATCCACGCACCAAGAAAATGAAGAGCACTTCCACACAGTCCATTTGGCCAACCAGATTACCCTTGCGGATCAACTGGACAATTTGCAAGTCAGTTGTTCTACAGTTTTCCCAAATCTGTTCATAACAATGTGAATAAGTGCATGTTAAAATGCTAGTAGGAACATTTTTATATTTCTATATAGATCTGTCAAATATAAATTAATGTATCTTAGTGGTTAGGATTCTGGCTGGTTCATATGCCAGAATCCGGAAGAAACTTCCTTCCACTCCCAAACATTCATACATACAAACATATATTGGTGACCACCATACCGTAGTATTCAGTTTTAGCACATATGCTTTAGTGATGGCTGCTGATCACTGCTGCTGTTTACAGATGCTGGTCAGTGGGTTTGCTGCCTACGACGATATTAGTCGGGCACATGAGAGAGCCAACGAGGCGAAACGTGTGGCTAAGCAACTAAAGGAATGCCAGGTGATGGCGCAGAGCTACAACAACAGAGAGCGTCTCTTTGATATACCAGTCATAAATGTAAATGAAAAGAACAATATAATGCAGCATTTTTCAGGGAAATACACTTTTTTCTTTTTTCTTTCTATTTCTTTGTATAATATGGTGTTATATGCCACAGTATGAGCATCTATACAAGATGGCCAAAGACTTTCAGCCCTTTGGGGATCTTTGGATCACCACATCAGACTGGATGCAATGGCAAGAGAGCTGGCTCCATGACCCCCTATCGCTCATCGACCCAGAACAGCTGGAGCACAATGTGAACAATGCCTTCACTACCATGCACAAGTGTGCCAAACAGTTCAAGGAATTCCCCAGTGAGTGGCAGTGTACAGACTTTGAATTCGAGCTGTGAGAAAGCATTGCGCTCATATTCGCGAGCTCGTCTCAGCTAAGCTATCTACCTCCTTGTCCCTGTGCAGACTGCCAGGAGGTGGCGGATGTAATCCGCATCAAGATCGACAACTTCCGTCCCAACATTCCTCTCATCCAGAGCCTGCGGAACCCGGGCATGAAGAGCCGCCACTGGCAGGAGCTGTCTGAGAGCATCCAGGTGAACGTCAAGCCCAGGGACGACCTTACTCTGACGAGCTGCTTGGAGCTGGGCCTGGACAAACACATAGAGCAGATATCCCAGGTGGCCGAGGCTGCAGGGAAGGAGTACACCATCCAGCAGGTACGGCTAACAGACCCACCAGTGTGGCTTGCTCTATTGCATTGTGACAAACAGCCAGCTTTTGAAACATCCTCTCTCCATCCATATAGGCTCTGGATAAGATGGAGGATGAATGGAGCACGGTACTGTTTGATGTGCAGAGTTACAAGGAGACAGGCACGTACATCTTAAAGAGCACAGATGAGATCTCCCAGCTGCTGGACGACCACATGGTGACAACTCAGAGCATGGTCTTCTCTCCCTACAAGAAGCCCTTTGAGGAACGCATCACTACGTGGGACAAGAAGCTCAGGATAGCCCAGGCACATAGATATATACACATGCCCGCGCGCGTCCACGTGATGACGTCTGAAATATCAGTCGCTTATGCTTATATGTTGTGTTGCTGCCCTCTGGTGGTGGTTGCAGGATGTGCTGGAGGAGTGGCTGATGTGCCAGCGCGCATGGCTCTATCTGGAGCCCATATTCAGCTCTGAAGACATCAACCGGCAACTTCCCAAGGAAGCGAAGGAGTATCGGTCCATGGAGCGCGTCTGGAGGGAAATCATGAGCAACAGCTTCAACAACCCCAAGGTCAGCGACCCACAATGAATACAATTAGTTAGATAGTAACGGGGCACTGTGCAGATGTTTTCTGTGTGTTTATTCTCCAGGTTCTGGACCTGTGCACAGCTGGCCTGCTTCAGAATGTGAAAAAATCTAACTATCAGTTGGAGTGTGTCCAGAAGGGCCTTAGTGCATACCTTGAGACCAAACAATCAGCCTTTCCCAGGTACAACCAACCGCCACAACACATTAAATGACGGCCCCTTGAAACCATACAGGAGCTAGTAACAGTAGCATGTTGTTTTGTTTGTTACAATATTTTCAGCTTGTTTGTTACAAATACGTTTGGCTAAACAACAGTCCTAATAATGTTTGGCTGCATGCTAAATGAGTTCACTTTAAAAAGCACCTTGCTAATTTTATTATTTATGTCAAATTTTTTATGGAAATTGATTAGCTTTAACAAAATAGTGTAGTATTCTACTTTTAGTAATCATGCAAACCAAACGCAAAATATACTTTTACACAAATAATTCTGTTAGCTGATATATTTTTTTGATGCTTTCATTTAGGTTCTATTTCCTGTCAGATGACGAGCTGCTGGAGATTCTGTCCCAGACTAAAGATCCTACCGCTGTTCAGCCTCACCTCCGCAAGTGCTTTGAGAATATTGCTCTGGTTCGTACTGGACGAAGGTTTAAAAGCTCAGTATTGGGGGACCTATTAAGGGCCAAGCAGAGGGGATGCAGGCTCATAATACACTGAATATCCCTAATACACCGCGGAGCTCAGTGGAGTTTCTATGACAAGGACTATTCTTTCATTATGAAATATTTTACGTCTAGACAGAGAAAAAGGATGCAAAAAGCATAGTTATGTTGTTCTAAAAATAACAATTGTTATAGTGTTACTAACAGAATATATATATATATATATATATATACACAGTATATACAGTATATATATATATATATATGTATATATATATATATATATATATATATACAGTATATATAGAATACAGTACAGTTCTGAAATATATTTTATTTAATCACGAACAACATGTGCACCTTCAGTATTTCAGTATATTGAGGGAAGGAGGTCACCAGAAGGTCAACAGAACAAGATTGCTTTAAGTGTTTAATGTCATGTGTTGCATGATCGTAAGTGACTTGAGCACTGTACCGTGTTGTCCCACAGCTACGCTTCCAGGTAGACAGTCAAATCACACATATGTACTCCTCCGAGGGAGAGGAGGTGATGCTGTTTGATCCCGTGTGGCCCAGCGGTAACGTGGAGGACTGGCTGAAGGAAGTGGAGTTGTCTATGAAGGCCAGTTTGAGGGATAACATTGAGCGCTCCCTCAAAGTCTACCCCGAGGTCTGGACGCTGTCTTGTATCCATTCCACACAGGATATGAATGGTCAACACCGATGACCGTAATGTGTTTTCTTTTCTATTCAGTGCATTGAATTAGAAAATAAGAATTTAACGGTTTATTCGTTCTGTGTGTGTCCCTGACGCTTATCCAGAAACCACGTACAGAGTGGGTGTTATCGTGGCCTGGCCAAGTGGTGATTGCTGGCTGTCAGGTCTTCTGGACGTCGGAGGTGTCTGAGGCTCTGGAGAAGGGTGACCTGGCCAGCCGCCTGTACCCCCAGCTCCAGAAACAGGTCAAACCACCTAATGTCCCAAATTAGAAAGCCCTCATCAATAGCGAAGGCGGTGATACCAGCGGTATAGTCACTCACAGTGCATGTCATGCCCTGCTTTGTGCAGCTGGATGACCTGGTGTGTCTGGTGAGGGGAAATCTGTCCCGCATGCAGAAAGCCGTGCTGTCGGCCCTCATCGTCATCGAGGTCCATGCTAAGGATGTGATTGCTAAGCTGGTGGAGCAGGGGGTGTCCAGCGTGAATGACTTTGAGTGGATCAGCCAGCTCAGGTTACACCTAAAGCGAATACTTTTTAACAACTAACTATGTTCCGGAAACATCTATCACATCAACCTATAATTGCAATGCCACAGAACACATATGACACGCACATTTCACCACTTAATGTACTCTACTAGCTTGTTTCTTTACCTAATCACTGCCAACTAGCTAATACATAGCACTGTTGCTGGCATCACGTGGCTAGAGGACAGATGTAAGAACATCTTTGTCATTTATCTGTTATCTAATTGTATTGGTATTAATACGAATAATAAACTTGTCTATACTCTGAAATATTCTATATAAATTATATATTATTGTATATATATATTATATAAATATTCTGCACTAGTAGATATCGAGTATGACTTGTTGCAGATATTACTGGACTAAGGATGACTTGTACGTTCGAGCTGTGAATGCAGAGTTCCTGTACGGATACGAGTACCTGGGTAATTCTGGACGTCTCGTGATCACCCCTCTGACTGACAGGTAGCCCGCCTCGTGTTACGGTTAGCCGCTCGTTCAGATGCCGCCTCCAGCTCTCTTCAATGGGAGCACCCCTTTGATCTGCTAGGTGCTACCTGACGCTGACCGGAGCGCTGCACCTCAAGTTCGGAGGGGCCCCCGCGGGACCAGCCGGCACGGGGAAGACGGAGACCACCAAGGATCTGGGGAAGGCTCTGGCCATCCAGACGGTGGTGTTTAACTGCTCCGACCAGCTGGACTACATCGCCATGGGCAAGTTCCTCAAGGGCCTGGCCAGGTCAGTGACGTTTAACAGTACCTTAAAGGTGGATTCAGCGATTGTACGCTAATACATGTACGCGCGTAGTCAAATTCAGTGAATGTCCACTCACGGTCTGCTACAGTAGCTGTTTGTTCTGAAAACAAATCCTTGGCTGGCTGTGTAGAAACACCTTTGGTTTTCAAAACAACACTATCTCTCCAACGTGGGGGTGGAGCTTATGAGGAAGCAACTTATGCATTGAAGTGTTTTTGTTTTGATCAAGATCTTCTCCAGCATCCTGACTCCCCCTGTAACGTTAACGGAATAGCACCCTTCCATCATGGTCTTTTCATCATGACACCAATGGCCTTTATTCGGTTAGAAGTGACTTCCACATTACCTTTCAGCTCGGGGGCTTGGGCCTGCTTCGATGAGTTCAATCGCATTGACGTGGAGGTGTTGTCTGTGGTGGCGCAACAGATCACCACCATCCAGAAGGCCCAGATGGACAGGGTGAGCGCAGGCACACAGGCACACAGATGCAACGATGTCCAGCGCTCAGCTAAAACGTGTCCCCGCCGGTGTCTGTAGGTACCGCGATTTGTGTTCGAAGGTGCAGACATTCCTCTGGTGCCGTCCTGTGCCGTCTTCATCACCATGAACCCCGGCTACGCAGGCCGCACGGAGCTGCCCGACAACCTCAAGGTCCTCACTCAGGCTGGATTGTGGCAAGTTGCTGCCAGGCGAGAGGCGTCACTCATGGGCTTCACAGGCATGTCTCTGTCTTCAGGCCTTGTTCCGTCCCGTGGCCATGATGGTTCCTGACTACGCCATGATAGCTGAGATCTCGCTCTACTCGTTCGGGTTCAGCGATGCCAAAGTCCTTTCCAAGAAGATCACCACTACCTTCAAGCTGTCCTCTGAACAGCTGAGCTCCCAGGTGGGGTTCTAGTGTGTGTGTGTGTGTGTGTGAGTGATAAAAAAACATTTAAAGGTACACTCCTCAATTCAAACCAGCATTTTGTTAGTATTGAGAAGTGTTTTGTACTCTAGTCTACAAAGTATATGAAGACAAGTGAATTAGAACGTTATGTTAAGGTGCTTAATTCAGGTCATTTTTACATTACATTATTGCAATATTATGCTGAATTAAAACACATTTACATATGAATTGCATTGACCTTTCTCATGCAGGACCATTATGATTTTGGCATGAGGGCTGTGAAAACTGTGATCTCAGCAGCAGGAAACTTAAAGCGAGAGAATCCTGACATGAATGAGGTGACATAAAATTCCTGCTTTCCAAATTGCCAAAAAGTTTTAAGAAAAAACATTGGGGGGAAGTTTGAACACATACAGGAGCACTATGAATGCCTGTAATTCTTCAACACTCCACTTGACCCCTCAGGAGCTGATCTGCCTTCGAGCCATCCGGGACGTCAATGTGCCCAAGTTCCTCCAGGACGACCTGAAGCTTTTCAATGGCATCGTGTCCGATCTCTTCCCCGGCATCCAGAAGCAGGCCATCGACTACGGAACACTGGAGGAGTCCATACGGAACACATGCGCCCAGATGAACCTCATCGACGTGGAAGGTGAGCGCATACACACGGCTTGTACCCGTCAGGCCATCCTAGAGAGTGTGTGTGATAAAAAAAAACATTTAAAGGTACACTCCTCAATTCAAACCAGCATTTTGTTAGTATTGAGATGTGTTTTGTACTCTAGTCTGCAAAGTATATGAAGACAAGTGAATTAGAACGTTATGTTAATGTGCTTAATTCAGGTCATTTTTACATTACATTATTGCAATATTATGCTGAATTAAAACACATTTACGCCGAGTGGCGTGACACACGCTTGTCTCGTGTCGCCCCTGTGTCCATCAGGGTTCATCACAAAGTGCATTCAGCTGTACGAGACAACGGTGGTCCGACACGGCTTGATGCTGGTGGGACCTGCGGGGTCAGGAAAAACCAGGGTGAGACCCCACCACATCCCGCTATATTGTGTTGATGCTCACAGTTAAAGTGTACCTGCACCCCCCGCTCTGAGCCTGACTCCACCCACTACAACTTTGAAAAATGCGTCAAGGAGCTGAGTGAGGGGAGCGAAGGGGCTTACAGGGGACCCCTATTAACATTAACGTAATGTGAATTTGATGACGTACTAAGTGAAAACCAGCCAGGTCCTAGGGTGATTTTTTACGGATATTACGTGTAGTTCTGTTTTCAGCACATAAAATACAGATTTCTATAAAAACAGGAATTTTGTCATTATTAACATCAGCATTGATGTGTCTCATCACAGATCAGTCCTATTACATTGTTTACAGCTCAAAACACACGTTTTAGCGTGCCGTTACACTTTAACAGTGTATTTCACCTGGTTGATAAGTGTTCCTCTGGCAGTGTTATGAGGTTCTAGGAGCAGCCATCACAGCGCTGAAGGGCCAGCGTTCTGTGAGCGGCGGAGTGTATGAGCTGGTTCAGACGGACGTGCTCAACCCCAAGTCTATCACCATGGGACAGCTGTATGGAGAGTTTGACCTGCTCACGCATGAGTGGTGAGCATTGATGTAGCATTCAAATGAGCACTTGTGATGCAACACAACTAAAACAGACATTCAATAAGATGTATTTCAATAAGATAAGCGTACTGTATAGATAGATATACAAAAATTATGTATATTTCAATAAATGTAAATGTCACGGCGTAGGCCAAAATGCACGACAGCCAGGTAGGCTACAGATGGTTTATTCAACAAAAATACAGACGGACACACGCATCATTGCCTGATGTTTAGGACTACTAATAGTCTTCTTTGTGAAAATGTCGTCCATCAGCGTAGTTGTAACTGGTTAGACTTACTGGAAAAATAGACTTCATTAAGCTCAGGTTCTGCTGTCCATTGACCCAAACTGATTGTGTCCTTGGAGATATACAATGAGCTTAAAGGCAGGGTTAGTCATTCTTACTACAGAGGTAACGGTAATCTAGTGAAATGTGAAGAGATATTTGTTGAATTTGCCAAAAAGTGTATTATCTTACAATTAGCTTGCAACAGCTAACTTTACCTTTTAATATACAGTATATCTATCACATTCACACTGCATTGTAGCACCAATAAAGACAACAACACAATAAAGTGAAACAGACAAACAATGCCAAATGCTAACACGCGCTCCGGCCTCCTGATCGCCCTCTGCAGGACAGACGGCATCCTGTCAGCTCTAGTGCGTGGGGGGGTATCCTCCACGAACAATGACAAGAAGTGGTACATGTTCGACGGACCTGTGGACGCCGTGTGGATAGAGAACATGAACACAGTACTGGACGACAACAAGAAGCTGTGCCTCAGCTCGGGGGAAATCATCAAACTCACCGATGTCAGGAACCCTCCGTGCATCCCAGGCATTTGTGTGTTTTTAACGATACGTGGGTCCAAGTTTCTTTGTCTTGCAGGCCATGACCCTGATGTTCGAGGTGCAGGACCTGATGGCGGCCTCCCCGGCCACAGTGTCCCGTTGTGGGATGGTGTACCTGGAGCCCAGCATCCTGGGCCTCACGCCCTTCACTGACAGCTGGCTGCAGCAGCTGCCCGAGTACATTAAGCCCTTCAGGGAGCAGCTGTGCTCCCTCTTCAGCCGTTTCCTGCAGGTAACACGTGACTTCCTGAGCGGGGGGGCTAGAGGGAGCCTGTATGGGAGAGGAGAACGCAATAGTGCGCTTCTGTGTCCGCAGGACTCCATCACATTTGTGCGTCAGTCATTGAGGGAGGTGATCGCATCTACCAACAGCAATCTGACCACCAGTATGTTAAACCTGATGGACTGCTTCTTCAAGCCCTTCGTCCCCAGAGAGGTGTGACACTCACACACAGTGAAGATGTTTAGAGCAATGACCCCTTGCTACTACAATATGATGGTGCATATGAATGCTATTAACATACAATGGACTAAAGCCCTAGTATACAATGGTTGTTATGCCAGTCAATCAAACAGCGTATTTGCCAAAGAGTCTTTCTATTTGTGTGTACGTAGGGTGAGAAGCCTCCTCCCGAAGAGAAACTGATGCGTTTGCCAGAGTTGATTCAGCCCTGGTTTGTGTTCTCTCTGGTCTGGAGTGCCGGAGCAACAGGTGACACTCAAAGCTACCAGCGATTCAGTGACTGGCTCCGAAACAAGATGGCAGAGGAAAAGGTCAGGTCATCTCCCTCCCACAGCACCGATAGGGTTCTTATAATATCTATATGTGTATGTTTGCATATTTATACTTGTTCTTATTAGCTAGCTTTGACATTAAGCTTACACATTTCAGTTTGATACTGTAGTAAGACAAGCCATTACATGTGGAATGAAATGTGAAACAAAGCAGATTTGCTTGTAACCACATGTATTTGTTGTCCAGATTGATTTGTGTTTCCCTGAGAATGGCCTGGTGTATGACTACATGCTGGACGATGCTGGGATCAGTAACTTAGATGACTGCTCCATGGGCCTACCCAAACAAAGGAGAAAGGTAACTGAAGAGACGCTTGATGTTATATGGCCATCCATGCAAGGCAACATGCTGTTGTTCATGGTCTCACCGTGTGTGCATTAGGTCCAGTGGGTCAGCTGGATGAACTCTGCCCCTGGCGTGGTAATCACCCCTGACACGAGCTATGCCGATATCATTGTGCCTACCCCTGGCACAGTTAGATTTTCCTATCTGATGGACATGCTGCTGTGCAGTAAGAAGCCTGTGAGTGGACTCAACTGTCTTTTCATACATGAGCTGCACTAGCACAATCCAGTACCTACACAAATGATACACTGCTCAATATGTGTTTGGACTGAAAGCAGCCATATGAAAACCATTGTTTGGGTTTAAAGCCCCCAGAGTGCTTGCCCCTCCCACACCAGCGACACATCCCCCGGCAATGCTGTTAGGCCTACACTGTTCCTTTAGCCCGGTGTAGACCAGACCATATTCACTTCGTGGATATGGTCTGGTCACGCTCCATTGGGAAGTGTTCGCAGTCGTCGCCTCCTACCTCTGGTTAATGCTGAAACTATTGAGCAGCATTTAAGCAATCGGCGTTGCTGCAACTGTTTTGATCACCTCATCTAGCTCTACCACCATTTAGAAACACGCTTGAGCGTCATCTCACTGCCCCACCCTGATTGGTCCGCCAGCAGGATAGCTGTGAAAACGCTAATGCAAACAGGGTTTCCACACTATAATCTCAGTGAAAACAATTGAGCTGAGAGCAGCAGTTGAACAGACCCCTCTCCTTACATCTGCCCACACTTCACGGAGAGTTGCATTTCAAAAGATATGTATTAGCTCTCATTCATAAGTCATAAAATAATTTGTACCTGTTTGCATTTGGTCTGGTCAAGGTTCTGTGTATTGGCCCGACCGGCACAGGAAAGACCCTGACTATATCAGACAAGCTGCTGAAGAACATGACAGATGAATACATCACACACTTCCTCATGTTCTCTGCCCGCACCTCCGCCAACCAGACGCAGGATTACATCGACAACAAACTGGACAAAAGGTACACCAGCCTGTTGCATGGAACACATCCCATATAATAATAAGAGATGGTCACTACAGCACAAGCTGTGTGTGTGTCTGTGTGCCAGGCGTAAAGGTGTGTTTGGTCCTGCACTGGGAAAGTATTTCATCTTCTTCATTGATGACGTCAACATGCCCATGTTGGAGACCTATGGTGCTCAGCCTCCCATTGAACTGCTCCGACAATGGATGGACCACAAAGGCTGGTACGACAGGAAGCAGATAGGTGGGTAACGAACATGTGAGAACCTGACCCTGTGATAGACACACATTAGCTTATTGTAAATGTGCTGTGTATTAATATACTAATAATAATAATAAATAATAAATGAAAGGTTGTCACTCTAGCATAGCAACTCATATAACAAGTACCTAACATCATGGAGTGTCCCGAGAAGCTTTTCTACTATTGTGGGGCACGAGTATAAAACAGTGGAGAACTCAGGAAGATTTTATTTGACAAATCAAATTCAACAATGTCTGCAGAGAGAACTGACTTCCAACACAGAAAGCACATCCTATGAATTGACCAGCCCTTTTTGGCCATCCCATAACACATACACACATACTGTATCTATTGTTCAGCGTATGATCTGCAAGTTGGCGGTTTGGTTCCAAACTAAAGTCCAGCTGTAAAGAAGATGATTAAACACCTCTATGTAACATATCACTCTAAAGAGGCATATATAGTTGGACCTCTAAACTGAATGACTTCTTCCCACACATAGTATTATTTATGTATAGTATATTGTATTGTATACTATTAGCCCTAATATGAAAAATAATAAACCAGCATGTCTAATTAAAATAGAAATAATAAAAATGATGTGTAAGTTTCCACCACACTACCCTCCCCAGCTTACATCATTGACTGTACGTGTAAGTAACTACTGTGTGAAGTGACCAAGAGTGATTGCCCCTTTGTACCCTCCAGGCGTGTTCAATACACTGGTGGACATCAACTTTGTGTGTGCCATGGGACCCCCGGGGGGGGGCCGCAACCCCATCACCCAGCGCTTCACCCGCCATTTCAACATCGTGTCCCTTACGGAGATGCAAGACGACAGCATGAAAAATATCTTCTCCACCATTCTGGGCAGCTGGATGGGTGAGTCACAATGACATTTCCAAAGCCCTTGGTTCCTGTCCAGAACAATGTTTACCCCTGCTTCCATCAGGTGTCCAGCCAGCAATCCAGCCGCTGAATGAGCCGCTTGTAGATGCAACCATTAAAGTTTACTCCACCATTAGCTCCCAGCTCCTCCCGACACCAGCCAAGTCCCATTACACCTTCAACCTCCGAGACTTGTCCAAGGTCTTCCAAGGCATCCTCATGGCTGAGGCTGTGAACGTAAAGGTATGCTCACATTCAGGGGGATCACTCGTGGAGATGTCCCTGGTTTTGAGATCATCTCCTTTTGTTCTCTTTTGGTCTTTGATCAAACCTTTTAATACCTCCTTTTCTTTCCTTTGTATATTTGTTCTGGGACAGTATGACTGTAACATAAAATAATAATCTGTTCCCATGGGACTAATCCATAATTAACATTGCGAGCGCCTGTAGGACAGTGTGCAGCTGCTGCGACTCTGGTACCACGAGAGCTGCCGGGTGTTCCAGGACCGCCTGGTGAATGCCGAGGACAGGGACTGGTTCGACCGACTACTGAGGGAACGCATCCAGGAGTTTGACTGCAGCTACGATGAAGTTATTCCCTACCAGCCTATTCTCTATGGAGACTTCATGGTCCCAGACGCTGACAAGAAGGTCTACGCACTCATAGAAGACAAGGAAGAGGTTTGACGACAACACATTTACACAAACGTACTCCCATTTGTATTATTATTATTATTGTATTATTACCGATTAACTCACTAATTCCATAAGGGATAACAATTTATAGGTATACATACCTTGGTGGTGTTATAGAGCCCCTGGAATCACATTTGTCTGTTTATGTTTATGAAACACAGGTGGGCATTGAATGTCCACTTGGTTGTGTATGAGGAAGGTCTCTCCACTGTTAAGTAGCACACCGCCACTCTGGTTGTGCTTTCAATCTGTCAAACTATACCATTGTTTTTGTAACCATGTCAAAGTGAATTCCAGATGCAAATCAAGGAATGTCCCTTTGTAAGGTGATCAAATACATAGTCAAATGAATGTAACACATTCATATTGTTTTGTATTATGTCTCAGTGACAGGTAGATATGAACTATTCATAGCTCATATATCAAATATAATGTATCTATAGTTATATCTATAGCTATTCAAGCCTGCTATGACATGTCTGGTGTTCTCTAGTTGACCAGCATAATGCAGCAGTACCTGGATGACTATAATCAAATCAGCACCACCAAGATGAACCTGGTTCTCTTCAAAGACGCCGTCCAGCACGTGTGCTGCATCAGCAGGATCCTACGCCAGCCCCTGGGCAATGCACTGCTGCTGGGAGTGGGTGGCAGCGGGCGCCAGTCGCTCACCAAGCTGGCTTCACATATGTAATGCATGTGTTTGTCTGCCTTCCACACATGTATCTGTAGTGGACCATTCATGCTTTGCTATGCTCAACTTGTTAGCAATCTATCAACTAGATATGCTATTAAGTAGTAAGGCTAGATAATGTTACTTACATTTCTAGCACTGCAGCCTGCAAACTGCTAGTGTGACTGCTAGTGTGACGATAATGACAAGAGATGTCATCACATGTTGAAGCCATGTGATAATGCATTATGATGCAGTTCCTCTACTGGCCAGCAGTAGGCTTCAAACAACAGGGCAAAGCTTTAGAAGAATGGATATTTGTGGAAATGACAGAGTCTCTCTTGACAAATACAGTCAATTGTTTCCCAAGAGAAGTCAAGGTCTCAGTATCTAAATGCACATCTTGTGGTGGTAAATGTGCCCTAATAGAGGCACTATGTATAACCCTGATTTGCTGACGTTTACTCTGTGCGCCCTCAGGTCTGAGTATGAATGCTTCCAGATTGAGCTGTCTAAGAACTATGGCACCACCGAATGGAGAGAAGACATTAAGAGCATAATGATGAAAGCTGGCCTGCAGAACCAGCAGATCACATTCCTCTTTGTAGACACACAGGTAAAGAGAATGGCCCCTCAGCTAGCTGTGTACACATCACACATACTGATTCATACACTCATATCTTGAACCATGTGAGGCAGCAATACGAACATTGAACCGCCCCTCTTCCCTGTACTAATTGACCAGATCAAGAGCGAGTCCTTTCTGGAGGACGTGAACAGCATATTGAACTCTGGGGACGTCCCCAACCTGTATACAGGGGATGAGCTGGAACGCATCCTGAATGCTATGAAGCCGGTGATCCAGGAAATTGGCCAGCAGCCCACTAAAGCCAACTGCATGGCTGGCTACACCAGGAGGGTCCGCAGCAACATCCATACTGTACTCTGCATGAGGTTAGCACGGGTTTAGTCGGGCCAAAGACATTGGTGGAACTGCACCCTAAAACGTGTTTCTTGAGCTGTAAACGATGTAATAGGATTGGTCAGTGATGAGACACATCAATGCTGGCATTTATATTGACGAAAAAAGGGGCCGGTTGCACAAAGCACCTTAAGTTAAGCCTACAAGAGCGGCTGTGGTAGCATAACATTTTTAAATCATAGAGCCAAAGTGAACTTTAACTACAATGCAATTTACTATTTCGTTAGAGTCAAAAAAAATATTTATATGAGCGTAGGCTACAATAAGTTTTGATAGCTATTTTGTGAAAATATTGATCTGCTTACCTTGACACTTGTCTTCGGAGGGCTTGCTGGGCTGCTGCGAGGGCTGACAGCAGAGGTGCTCGTCGTATCAAACTCCTGCCGTATGTCCTCATCTGGCTCACTACAGAACGTTTTGGTGGCTATTGGTGGTTACCTATAGCCATATAATGATATTTTCTTTTTCTATCATTTGTGTATGTATGCATGTATATGAATGTGTATATGTACAGTATATGTACTTGTACTTTATGTGAATATATGTTTTTACGTAATGTGTTTTTTGTAAATTTGTCGTGGATGTTTTTTAAGTGTTGGACCCCAGGAAGAATAGCTATCGTTACACGTTAGCTATTGGGGATCCAAATTAACAAGCAAACAAAAATATAATGCTATAAACAGTAGGCCTATTATTAATTAGGCTTTAGACATTTTAGATGCAATCTCCTCCGACATTTGCTGTTTTCTATTTGCTGTTATTTGCGGATCACATTTACTTTTTAATATCAATTGTGTTTTATTGTATTCCTCCAGAAACAACTTTTTTTCGTCTTCTGTACAATTTGGTTTTCTTTTCTTCAATTTTTTTTTAGAAGCCAACAAACGTGAAATGAGACTAGTGATAGATATGGCAGGCAGAGTGCAAGCACATGAACACCATAGAAACTGTAGAACTTTATTCTGTAAAGGGTAATTCATCCTTGACTAAGGAAACCTTTTAAGGAAGTATTTGCAACACCGTTGCAGAAGCTTTGTGCAACTGGCGCCAGCATTTTATGGGCTGAAAACAGAACTGCACGTATCATTTTCATATCTGTTAAAAATCACCCCAGGACCTGGCTGGTTTTCATCAGTAAATTTAGTACGCTCATACTGTACGTCATCAAATTCAAATGTTAACGTTAATGTTAATGGGGTCACCCTCTCAGCCCCTCCACTCACTCAGCTTCTTGACACATTTTTTGTGTCAAGAAGTTGTAGTGGGTGGAGTCAGCCTCAGCGCTGGGGTGCAGTTACACTTTAACCATTATAGTGGAGTCATTTCTCTTATGCATGTGTTTGCTGCCTACAGTCCTATCGGCGAGGTGTTCAGAGCGCGCCTTCGCCAGTTCCCCTCCTTGGTGACGTGTTGTACCATTGACTGGTTCAGTGCCTGGCCAGAAGACGCCCTGTACTCTGTGGCTGTCAGCTTCCTCAACCAGCTGCCTGAGTTAGACGCCGGGCCTACAGTCATGGACGGACTGGTAAGGCCGCTGTGTGACCGTGCACGCTGGTCTATTTTCATGATTTGACATAAGAAGGTATATAGGTAACTCTCTCTCGCACGCTCCAGGCCAGGATGTGTATGGAGATCCACCAAATGGTTGCCATCAAGTGTCACCAGTATCTGTCTGAGCTCAACCGCTACAACTACGTCACACCCAAGAGCTACCTGGAGCTTCTCAGCACTTTCTCTGCTCTCATTGGATCCAAGAAGAGGGAACTGCACAGCGCCTGCATGCGCATGAAGTCAGGTCTAGACAAGGTAAGGCACTAAGAAGGAGGAATAAGGAAGGTTCTGGTCCTATTCTGGTTCCATGATGTAGGCTACTTTAAGCATTTATTAACGGGGGCTACCCCTTAACCTCTACATACAGATGTGATCCACAAGACTTAACGTGACATTTATATCTGGTTGGCTTGAAAGGTTAGTGCTGTATCCTGACGTGGATCGTGGGATGTTTTCTGAACATAATTGAGAAACAACTCATTTGTCATGTTGTTTACTTCAACCACGATGAACCATGGTTCATGTGCTTCTACATTTTGGGAGTCAGAGCTCAAAACGTTGAAAACGACTAATCGCCTAATAATAATAAATATAAAATTAAACATATTAGAGCAGTATTCAGAACAATAACAATAATATTCCTGAAAATATAAATTGACACAATTGTTTTTAAATTTTTACATTTGTACTTACGTCTTTAAGTCCCCAAATAGAAGCAGGCATACTGAATGTGGAGGTTTAAACTGTGGGGCTTCAGTTGTGCATCTGGATGTGAGATGTGTTCACACAGAGAGGCTAGTTCATGTGTTAGATGTGTTAGATGGTAACCCTAGTGGCGAGGGATTATATAGGAAACATTAAAGGTGAATTCTATACATTATATCTGCCCAGTCTGTAAGAGATATTGTCTTACATGTGTGCTGTGGGGTGATGCTGTCCTGTAGCTTCTTAGCACAGCAGAAGGTGTGAGCAAGATGAAGGAAGAACTGAATGAGATGAGGCCTCGTCTGGAGGAGGCTGCCAAGGAGACTGAGGTCACCATGGAGAAAATCAAAGTAAGGGGACATTCCAAAAAGATATGCTAACATTATTTATAGATCAGTATTATAGTATTCATTCTCTAGCTAGGATAACATTCTACATACTGTACATACATACATACATGCATACTGTACATACTGTACATACATTAGGACTGGCCCCAAATACTTGATTATTCGGGTATTTGTTCATTGGGTATGTATTCCATTTTAAATATGGGCATTCGAGTATTAGTTTTTTCACATTAATCCATACTGTCTCTGTATAAACCCACATGTTAAAAATGTAATTGCTTGTCCCACAATGTGTCATCAATACTCTGTCTGAAAGAAGAGAGCGGGGCTATTCATTCCACACACACTCTTATTGGCTATTATATGCTATGAGTTTACTTGAAGTTAAAAGCATTGAATACTTGCTGTTGTACAGTTATGTGCTATTATATACGGTCCTGCCATCCGCTTTGATTTTTAACAGGTTATGAAACATTAATTATATATATATCATATATATATATATATATATATATATATATATATGATATATATATTATAGTTGAGTGTTGGTAATGGTGTGTTTGAGAACGA
>JAODTR010058715.1:0-5000 GCA_025399935.1 Amblyopsis rosae
ACGGTAGTGTGTGTATATATATATATATATATATATATATATATATATATATATAATATAAATAAAATGGACAAGCCCTTTGTGACGTCACCCATAGCTTTTCTCAGGAACGCGTTTGAAGACCGTGCTATGTTGGCTCTGGCCGTCGCCACCTTTGCAGTACCTGATTCCGCCTGTAGGACACCCTATCTATTATAATGTGATGCGTGTATGGCTGATTAACTGAACCATATTCACCCCCTGTACAGTTAAACAGGGAGACTCACTATCGAGACTAAAACATTATTATTTTTTTTACCAGGCTGTAAGCATATTTTTTTTTTTGTTTTTGTTTTTTGCTGTAATGTCGGACATTTTATGTTGGGAGTGTATGGGAGTTTTTTCTGCAGCCAGCCTCAAGTGGCCCGTCGAGGAGCTACAGGTTTTGGCACGTTGTGTTCATTTCAAAAGCACCGGAGGTTCTCGCTTGAGATCGACTATTATTTAGGGGCAGGTGGAGGTTCTGGGCATCTTGCTCCTGCTTACGAGTAAGACTGAACAGCGATGAACCCACAACCTTTTCCCACAAATTGGGAAGCACAGCATCCTTAAGCCATTGGCTATCTTTATCCTTGATTTATCATCATTCATTATCCTTGATCTCCTCATTCTGTTGTTTATGGAGAAGCATAATCATCACACACTCAATCATATAAAATGTTTCTACATTCCTAGGTCTGGTAAGGATATGTTTCTTAATGTATCCTATGTATAAAGGTACAGTATGTTTCTTAATGTATCCTAGGTCCTATAAAGGTACAGTATGTTTCTTAGTGTATCCTAGGTCCTATAAAGGTACAGTATGTTTCTTAATGTATCCTAGGTCCTTTAAGGGTACAGTAGGTTCTTGAATGTGAGTCCGAGGTTATATTGGTTCTTGGCCATAGTGTTTAAGCTATAATGCAAATGTCTCTGGTGAATGACGGCTATATGGCTGGCTCAGGGTTTCACAGGGCTAAAGAAACAAGTGCAGAATTATTTTCTCTTAACTCAAAAGCAGGCGTGCACGCAAATGTCAAAAAGCATAAAATATCAGTCACCATAAGGTTACACGTTTATGCACTTGAGCTAGAATGGAAAGTATCTAGCCGTTAAAACCCACTTCAGCTGCCTGAAGAAGCGATGTAGTGTGTTTCGTAGACAGCGTTAGTATCAATGTATCGTTTCATTTTCCACTACCACCCCCCTACGCACGCACGTACGCACACACGAACGCACACACACACACACACACTCCTTTTAGGAAAGTTAAAAGGTCTGTTTTTGGTTTGGACTGTGCTGTTTCAGTGTTTGGAAGCTATTACTGCGGTGATTGGGACCAGAAACTAAACTCATGGCATTCCCATTATTAACAGTAAGCTGACTGATTTCGCCTTCCAGTTGGGGGCAGGGGGACATGTAGAGCAGTGTCCCCCAGCGCCACAGGAGGGCCAGTTTGATGTTTGACCTGTTGATGAAGGCATGGCGGTGGTTGGGGGGGTAATGAAACCCCACATGCCTCCACTTAGACAAGCAGAATGTTTCGGGATTGTTTCTCCACCTTCGGTCCGCTGCAAATGAGAAACGAGGATACGTATTTAACGACTCGTGCCGTAGAAAACGTGTGAGTGTGCGAAAGGTTATCAGTCCCTGTGGGTCGGCACGGCGTGGGACAGAATTATGGTCTGTTTTCAAGTGGCTTGTCATCATGGGGACGGACTCTCGCGTTGGAGGCCATTCCATCAGCGCTATTGTGACCAGCTGTGCTGTAGTCACCGTGGTTTATTTGAAGAGCGATCGCATAAACACACACACACAGACCGAGAGCGCTATTTTGACACACACCCAGAAAGGTAATTGGGGGATAATTGCGCTCTGTTTTTCCAAGCATGCCAGAGAGGAACCAATCTGGCAGTAATAGCCAAATATAACCCCTGCCACTTTGTTCAAAGCCAGCCCAGCGTTCTCTCATCCGGGGAAGGTAGTATGTTTCAGGTGTCACCAGGACAAGCCCTAGTCTCGCAGAGCCAGCCTTTACTAGTGTAGTCTTGGACATGGTGTTTGTTAGTATTACAGAGCCAGCCTTTACTAGTGTAGTCTGGGGCATAGTGTTGGTTAGTATTACAGAGCAAATATTCTGAACACCCCAGTATATGGTGGCTAATGGTGTGTGTGTGCGTGCGTGTGCGTGCGTGCATGTTTCAGGCCCCTGACTCAGGAAGAACTCGGCCAGCGACGCGAGCTGGCGCGACAGAGACACGCTGATAGGATGGCGGCCAATCAGCAAGCAGAGAACCACGGGGGTCCCGCCCCAACAGGAGGTGTCTCTCAGGGAGGCCCCCACACCGAGGGAGGCAACAGTCCAGGCACGGACCACACCTCTCCCTCATTGGCTCTCCCGGTCTGTGACCCCTGCGTTTCTCATTGTAACAGCGTGTGTGTTTGTGCATGTGTCCCCTAGCAGATGGACAGTGCGTCTCCGCCCAGATGGAGAGTCTAACTGTGAAAGAGGACGAGGAGCAGCAGAAGGAGAAAAATGAGGAGAAAGAGTTGGAGGAAGAGGATAAGCAGGCATTTGTGGCGTTTGCCAGGGTCTACAGCGGTGTGGTCAAGAAAGGCCAGAGAGTGTTCGTCCTGGGACCCAAGTACGACCCATCCCAGGGCCTGAGCACGGTAACCAACGTCCCATAGCATCAGTAGGGTCCTGGGACCCAAGTACGACCCAGCCCAGGGCCTGAGCACGGTAACAAACGTCCCATAGCATCAGTAGGGTCCTGGGACCCAAGTGTTACCCAGCCCAGGGCCTGAGCATGGTAACCAACGTCCCATAGCATCAGTAGGGTCCTGGGACCCAAGTACGACCCAGCCCAGGGCCTGAGCATAGTAACAAACGTCCCATAGCATCAGTAGGGTCCTGGGACCCAAGTAGATGCAGAAAGAACGGTAGGCTAGCGGACTGCTGGGAGACAATTAATGAACTTGACAAAAGGTTAGCTTACAATCTCTTAACTATACCTTTTAAAGGACCTTAGATTCCCACCATAACCCATGTTTTTTGTTTTAAAAAAATTAACTGCATGCGGATGCATGGAAAATATAAGTCAAGGGAAGTATTTTAGGCCTGCTTTTGTTGCGGGGACAAATCCCGGACACAAACCGAGGACCCCCGCCTTTAATTGGTATACCCATAGTCACACACCACCATCACGCTTAGCACGTCACCTGCTTATACTCAACATGATTCCACTGCTTAAGTGGCAAAACTCCACTGCAAGGCAATAAAATTAATAAATTAATATAATGAGCAATTTCTTTTAAGGCTTTTGCCTAAACTGATTTTCAAAGGGAACAGTCATACTGTATGTTTAGTCATTTTGAGATACACAATCATAAGATGTAGATGATTTCGTTAATGATGCGCATTTAGAGGCAAAACATAAAGGGTTATTTTCTATTCCGTGACGTACCAAGAAATATGCAATTTGCTCCCATTATTTCCAAGATCTTGTGAACGCATTGCTCTTTGATGTTGTTAAATGTAATACAGTCACCTCAAATCTTACAAAAAGAGTGTGTGTGTGTGTGTGTGTGTGTGTGTGTGTGTGTGTGTGTGTGTGTGTGCTAGTCCAAACAAATCCTCAATACAGTGAGGGTGTACCAGTTGTGCTACTGTATATTTGGCTTTCTGGTGCTAATATATCTCTCTCTCTCTCTCTCTCTCTCCCCCCCACCCTCCCCATTCCTCTTTCTTTCTCTCCTCCCCCCCCCACCCACCCTCTCTCTCCCGCCACTGGCTGCCCCCTAGCTGCCGGAGGGCTGCAGTGCAGCGTGCGGCCCCCAGCCTGCGGTGCCCCACCTGGCCTGCTGCAGGTTGGAGAGCCTCTACCTGCTGATGGGCCGCGAGCTGGAGGAGCTGCAGGAGGTGCCACCTGGAAATGTCCTGGGTAGGTTCACTTTGCACGAGCAGAGTTTTCACACAGTCGAATCGAATGAGATATTGTTTTTATTTTAGTTTCCTTTCCAAATCTATCAAGTGCTAGCGAATAGATACGTGTGGAAAAAGATAAAAGACGAGCGTTCTAAGATGCAACTTTAAAATACATAACACAAAGGCCTAGATGGTGCGGCCCAAGACAAAGTGACAGTCCGCAGACGCAGTACGGGCTATAGCCTACAAGAGCGTCAGGTACAAGCAGCAACACTTTCTACGTTTAGGCCTAATTCAAACATCCATCAATAGCTATAATTTTCATTGCTAGAGCTGGTAGACTAATAGTCAATATGATGAGGTTGTTAACATTGACGGTAAAGTCTTTTTAGTGGCGCTGAAGCACACCCAACATGCTTTAATAAGCACCCCTAAAAAAGTATTTTCTATTCATAAGTTCAGACCCCAGACCCCCACTTAATGTGGACCCCCCCCCCCCCCACCCATGTTTAAATAAAACCTACTGTAGGCTGCTACATCAATGCAAGCAGATATAAAAACATTGTTACATGTTGTTATATAGTGAAATGTGTTATTTAGAAGGCTTGTACAGTAGGCCTGAAGGACAACCTAGTCTGTCCTCCTGAAGAACAGACTAGGTTACTGATTTTAGCCTAAATGTATTTTTAAAAACGAAAGGGCCAGGCTATCTACAAAATTAAATAGAACTACTGCATCATAGTTTATTATAGTGGATGGTGCGTAGGTTATTTGTATTTGCCAACAAGGTCTACTTTACTTTAATAAAAGTCGAGGAGGTATTTTGGCTTACTCGCAGAACTGCTATAATTCAGAAACCCAGGTGAGTTTTTGAGCGTGAGCTCCTGGTGTCAGGTCTTGCCACAGCCTTGTGTGCGTGTGAGAGATTTTAGCTTTGGCCACTCCAGAACCTTACCTTGGTTTCTTTGCAGCCATTCTAATGCGCTCCAGCTGTTGACTGTTGTGTTTTGGACCGTTTGTGCTTTGCTCTCAGCTGAATTCACACTGAAGTTGT
>JAODTR010058715.1:10000-17176 GCA_025399935.1 Amblyopsis rosae
AATGCCGATACCAGTGGCGTCATAAGAAGCAGCTACTTGATGTGCATATAGCGTAAACCCTGAGGTAGCAAGGCTTAATTAAACATTCTACTGACATACCGAAGTGCTGCAAACACTCACACCGATTGGTCCGTCGTCCTAGCTAGCTTGGGTACAGCTACAGTGTTGTGGAGCATGCTCTTGTTGGATTACACCTGTGTTGCCCAGGAAACCCCAGACCACTAGAGCAGACCCTCTGAGTGTGTGTTACATTACAAGTAAGTGTGTAAACCCTCTGTATTGTGACTGTGTGTGTGTGTGTGTGTGTGTGTGTGTGTATACCTGTAGCTGTGTAGGGGGGGGCATCTCTGGCCCGTGTCCAAGGAGAGCAATGATCTCAGAAAGGTTGGGAGTCGGCCATAATTATTAGATGCTGCTCTCCCTTCTCCCCTCTCTCTCCCTCCCTTCTCTCCCCCTCTCTCTCTCTCTCTTTCCCTCCCTCTCTCTCCCCCCTCCCCCCTCCCCTCTCTCTCCCGCTCTGTATGAGTTAGCCTGGCTGGCTGACTGCCTTGATTTTGGCCTCAGCTATTGCGTCCACCTCCGTGACCAGCAGATGGCGCTGGAGAGGAGCAGAAGGCCAGCGTCAAACTGTTGTGGGGGGGGGGGCAGACATAGTGTACACACACAGTAACCCAGTGAACCGCTTGTTGAAGAGCCGGCATGTTCCACAGGCCACCTCAGCCCTCATACACTACATGAACTCTGGGGAGTGGGTGTCCTAACGTGACCCCAGGCTCTCTAAGGCCCTGAGGTACAGACTTATAACCTGTGTTGCCAAGGGAGACGCAGAACGAGGAAACCTTGAAACTAAGAGCGTTAGCTGTAAGATGAGCAGGTCTGGGGGGAGTCCAGTGGCGCGTGTGTGTGTGTGTGTGTGTGTGTGTGTGTGTGTGTGTGCTTGTGCGCGCATGCATGCATGCATGCATGCGAGGGCCAGGGGAAAGCACATGCCGTGCAGATGCAAATGCCATTAGCCAGAACAGATTGCTGAGCCCGGCAATTCCTATCTGTAATTCCCTGTAATGTCCAAGAAGGTTGCTCCTTAGCCACACACACACACACACACACACACACACACACACACACACACACACACGATCCTTTGAGTGCACCTAGTCTGAGTAATGCACCTCTCCGTTGCCAGGACTGAGCAGAAGTCTGTGGCCAGGCAGTTCCAGCATGCAAGCGAGACGTCTCTGTGTGGTGGCTTTGCTGCTGTAGGCTCCTAAAATAGCACAGGCCCGACCTGCGCTACTCCCCAGGTGAGGGGAATCAGCAAGGGTCTGATCATTCTGCCAGAGTGGAAAGTAATATCTCTTAATGCCATGGAGTCTGAGGGCCCCCTCATTCCCCCCACCTCATCGCTTCCCCAGATGAATTGGTAACGGAATACAAGAAGTCTTCGAGGCCTGGGTACTCACGAATCACCCCCCTTCTCCCCCCCATTGTGCCTTCACAGATGTTATGAGTGTTTTTATTTGAGCGTGTTCATTCCTAAAACCGCAATAAAAGAGCTACAGGTCTGGTTTAAGTCACTTGTGACCATACAGGTCATCTCCTAGTCGTTAATTTTAACCGGTCACGCTACAAGCAAGTTGGCGTTTGCCGAGGCGGGCCGGAGTGTCATCGCTCGGTAGCAGATGCTAGCGGCACGACTACACTAGATTGATGTCTGGTCCAGACGCCGTTTCATTCTCGTATCCTGACGACGGCTGCCCAGGCGAGAATCAGAAGACTCTGTAGCCACAAGGAGAATGCAACCCTTCTGCTTTTCTCCGGAAAGACTAAAAATACCCAGCTGCTGTTGCTACGGCGTCCCGCTGTAATCGAAAACACGCCTCGTGCTCCGCTGGTAATTGTAATCAGCATTTGCTTGATTGAACGCTGCGTCTCCTGACACAGTAGCACATGCCTCATCCCTATTGATTGAAGTGTTTTTCCCTCTCACATGGTCCCAGTCCAAACATCGGGTGCGGGCTGTGTTTGCGGACACCCATGCCATCTTTGAGTCGTTGTAAAACCTTGTCGGACTTTGTTCAACATTATTCAACATGTCAACAACTTCAAAATGTTGTAGTGAGCTACTTGCAGTTCTAAATAACCCTAGCAAACCTCTGCATTTTGGTACCCTGCTACAGGCCTTGCGGCATGCCAGACCGCGTGGCAGGTAGTGCTGGGACGATGGGTCGATTTGGCAACGCCTATCTAGAATGTTCGGATCTGACTATGAGAGGCAGCAATGTGCTGTGAATGCTGGAACTAAAGGAAGACGTGTGTGTGTGTGGGGCACTAGCATCATGGTGTGTGTAGCCTACCTACCACTAATACATCCACTGATGTCTCTGTAGGTCAACTTGGCCTGGCTAAAAGGCTGCGGCGCGGTGTATATACCAGGCCAGCAGCATCCAACAATGTGTTAGCAACGCTCTGCTAGATGCAGCACGTGACATGCATTTGTACTAAAGCTTTAACGAAGAAAACATTGCGGAACGCAGTGAAAGCGATCCACACTACCGTACACACGCGAACGCGGTTCTGAAGTGGAACAAATTAGCTGAGCTGTTTTTGCTTCGTGCCCATTTTACGCCACACAGCTCCACTCCAGAACAATCACGAATGAACAAAATATGAGTCCCTGTAGCGGCAAAAAGCTGTGTTACACGCCACGTATGTTTCTGCGGGTGAGGAAGGGACCCTGGCTGGGGCGACTTCCACATGAACTCAGCGGTCTGTCGCCTCTGTGTCACCGCCATGACCGCCGGCTGTAAATAAGAGGAAAACGAAGAAGGTCTTCTGATTCCTGTAGTCTTCGCCTGGTTGTCTTCACAACTACGGTCATGTGAGTTGGTCGGTCCAACGTTCTGACCCCACACTCACCGGCAACGTCTTGTGTGCGCGTGTATCCATGCCTGTCAGGTCTTTGCCAAGATACCTGGCATGTATGCGTTCAATAGCCTAGGTCTGTGGTTCTTGTGGTTGCCACGGTTCGCAGGTTTGATTGGCACACACGCAACAATGGATAGGTGTGCATCCATTGAGCTCACCACTAGATGGAAAACACCGGGCGTAAACTTAAAACGAATATGTCGGGGGCGTTTGAGGCTGGTGAACGGTGCGCCGTTTGCACAGCAGTGCTGCATGACTGACCCCTTCCACGGGGTCACGGGTCACATCGGGGGTCACACAGCCAAGCACGGTTAAACTTCTTCTGATGGTTTCTGCAGCCTGGCTCTCTCCTGGCTCGCCCCACACAGTCACGGCTATGGCCAGACAGGCTTGTGTGTCCGTAGCCCAAGCTGAGGCCTATGTAAACGGATCCAGAGCAGGGATTAAGATGTGTTATCTTCATTGAGGAGGCATGCCCTCCTCCCTTTTACAGCTCGCGATCGGATGACGAACAGGGCGCAGGGAGGCAGAGGTGTGGATCGCCGTGGCGGCTACGGTGTATGTGAGGCTTGCTCAAGGGCACGTCAGTTGGTGATGCTCCGCAGACGTCTGTAGATGTCCTGTCATATAAGTCAGGTTTCTGGTTGTTTATATTTAAACGTGTAACTGAGTCCGCCCCGTTCCACCCCAGACGCGAACTCCGATCTCCCATGCAGAGCAGATGCTTTTCCAATACCAAAAATGTAATAGTATAAATATGCTGTAAATTTAACAAAACAATAAAAGATACATATATTACAGGTAAATAACCATGTCTGAATAGTTAAACATCTGAGAAACTTTTGCAGTGGTCTCAGTTTTCTTTCCACAGCTTGTGTATATATTAGTGCATTAGTGTATCCTGTATTATATGTACAGGATGCTGTCTACTTTGACTCTCTCTCTTTAAATTACTGTAGCCATAGCTCTCTGCCAGTGGCCGGGCTCTCGGACAATTAAAAGCTCAGGTCCGGGTCCATTGTCTCTCACACACACACACACACACACAAACACACTTTCCTAAAACAAACTGGCAGCCTGATTACACCGCCCATCTTCCAGTGCTTCTTTCTGGTCTTTATTGGCAAGTCTGACCACTCAGTAGCCATCTTGGTAAGGTCAAAGTCTTTATAGGCAAGTCTGGCAACTCAGAGGCCATCTTGGTAAGGTCAAAGTCTTTATAGGCAAGTCTGGCAACTCAGAGGCCATCTTGGTAAGGTCAAAGTCTATAGGCAAGTCTGGCAACTCCGTAGCCATCTTATTTTGGTCCACTCCTAACTAATTCCGAGTTCAGACTACACTACTTGCATCACACACTACACGACTATCTCTCTTGTAATCGGGTGTCTTGACGTTGTGTGATTCACACTACGTGACTGATCGGCGACGGGGTCACACACTATAAGATGTTTCACCAGACCAAGTCATACTACTAGAGCCCTCCGTAGTAGCGTTCGCACCTCGTTAACATAGAGCCGCCAGTACATTTCTCAACATATTTCAATCACAATATTTTCCACCACTAATGTGGTTAAAATTGTTTAAAGTAATTTGAATCATGATTCAAATGATTCCAGGCTTTTACTCCTCCCCCTTGTTTTCATATCGTTCTTGTATTGCGCTCTCATTGGCTGTAGGTCGTCGCTGCTATCATTACCAGTCACAACACCATTCATACTACAGGATTTAGACTCCCCGACAGGTCCAGATATTTAACCTGCTAAAGATCCAGCCGGGCCTTGCGACGCCTCGCCGACATGTCGCCGACACTCTCGGCTAGTGTTGTAAGCTATTCTCATTACCTGATCACAGGAGCGAGCTGTGATTCCCCTCCGAGTTGGAGATTTTGTCTGAGAGCTAAAAAAAAACAAGGAGGATTGTGAAGAACTGTCATCACATCATCTGGGCTAACGCCTTGTCATTCAATCTCAAAATAACTGCTAATATCTAAAACACGGAAATTGTTTATTCACAAGAGGAGGAAGGAAGGAAGAATTATTGTTCTCCGTTCTCTATACAAGCACAGGAAGTTGGTTAGAACTTGAGCTGCACTGCTATTGGCTCCCTCCGATTGTTATGCTTATCTGTTAATTCGTCAGACCACCGGCTTATAAAATGATGGATGACCACTTTTTGCTGAGAATATATGGGCTGTTTTGTTCTTTGCCTGGGCTTGCATCAGGCTGAGCAACACCCCACTCCTTCTTCCATCCCTGCAAACACACATTCTATTAATGTAAGCAGATCTTTGTTGAGTCATCACAAAGGTGTCCAGATAGGCAGGCGTCATAGCATAGTGAATTGTGCTTGTGTGAACTGTACTCACACAACACACACACTTTCTCAAAGCTTTCTGTTGACTTTCTATTCAAATCGTCTTGGTTTATTTTGCTCACGCTAACCTTAAAGTGAGATTAAACTTGACTATAGCTTTGACTCACCTCAGTACTCAATATGGCTGGCTGCGTGTATATGAACGTCATTGTGTCAGAGTGCCATTATCAAGTTTGTGTACTCTTCTGCTGCATCTCAACTGACGTCCATGACACTGACGGATGTGTGCTATGCTGGTGAGAGTGAATCTTTGCGGGGGGAGGACGGGGTTTAAAACATTTTTACAAAACAATGGAAATGTTCAATTCACAAAATGTGGTGACAAACTAGAACATGTCATCCTAACTGTCAACGTGTGGACTGGTTCAGTTTAGCCTGAGGGGGATCCATGTGTACAGTATGTGCTTCTTTGGGTTGAAAGCGTCTCAAACCAGATTTAGGAGACCGCGTGGTGAAAGCCGATCCCCTTCGCCGCACAGCTGTCCGTGCAGACACAACCTTGAATGATGTCTCCCCGTCACTCCATGTACTGTATTATTCCATGTACTCCTAACTAACGACGCCATTCCTTGCGAGCTGTTCATTCCCAGTGTCCAAGCTGCATGTGACACCCAGAGCTTTTGCAAAACCTTGCAGCGCGTCAACACCAAGAAACAAAAAGCAGAACATGGATGTTTTGTGTGACAGTTTGCATTCACATGATTCAAAAAGCCTACCCCCTCATCGAAAGTGGTGTTTTGAACAAGAAAAAGGATCCCCCATCCCACACACACACCCACCCCAAGCCAGTTCTGTAAAACATTGACTTTAGCTCTTATTCCTGTTGGGCTGGAACACTCTCTCCACCTCGTCCAAATAGCTGTTAATGCTCACTGATCTACGGACGCGTTTTAGCATTTAAACTGTGTGAGTTTGGCCAGTGGCACACATACACAATACCCCCCCCCCCCCCGCCCCCTTTTTCTGTCTAGCTAAAGGGCGAGAGGCAGTAATAATGTATGTGTTACTTGGCCAGCACTGGCGTTCTCGCATGCCTGCCAATGCATTCGCAATATGTTCACATCTAGTCTGCATGCACGCACGCACACACACACACACACACAGAGCAGAGCAGAAGGGGGACTTTCCAGAGCGAGGGAAATTCTATAGGATGTAGAAAGTGGAGCACATTCCCAAAGCCCTGGCCTTGTACTTAATAAAACACGATCCAACACAGAGCATTTAACAGTTTCCAGTCCCACGTCGTATTTCTTGCTTTTCAGTGTGCTCCACTCTGCTACACGTCTTATGGTTTGTTGTTTCGTGTAAGGTGACAAAATGGAGAGACTAATTCCGCGTTTTAGGAATGGCCTCCGTTTCCAAGACATGGCATCCTTCATTTCCACTCCGTGTATTAAGAGAGGTTTACATTCTAGATTTGACAGTGTTTAGCAGGCACTTTTCCCCAAAGCTGCGTACGAACATGTAGGTGCGCGTGCAGCTGAATAGGCTAACGGGTCGTGATGGGTAAACCCAGTGGCGTCAGTGGTGGGTGGAGGTGCCCAGCTGTTTCTTGAGTCAGGCAGGAGCGTGTGTGTGTGTGTGTGAATGAGTGACGCTGGTCGTGATCCAAGGCTGCGTGGGCATCCACAGCCGGAGATTATTATTGTTATTAGTACGAGTCTCTTGACACCTTTATTGAGGTGGCAGCTTTTGTAGGTGCCTCTCTTTTCCACGTCAATAACTGTCAAATGTTATAGTTAACGGTGAAATGCAATCTTTCTATGTTTCAGACACAGAATATTTGTATTCATTTTTTGTGGATAATAATAATAATAATAAACTTTATTTGTATAGCACCTTTCATACACAATGTGCAACTCAACGTGCTTTACAGTT
>JAODTR010058726.1:0-17175 GCA_025399935.1 Amblyopsis rosae
GAGAGAGAGAGACAGGGAGAGAGAGGGAGAGAGAGAGAGAGAGAGAGAGAGAGAGAGGGGGGGAGAGAGAGAGACAGGGAGAGAGAGAGAGAGAGAGAGAGAGAGAGAAAGAGGGGGAGAGAGAGAGAGAGGGGGGGAGAGAGAGAGACAGGGAGAGAGAGAGAGAGAGAGAAAGGGGGAGAGAGAGAGACAGACAGGTCTTCCTGTACTATATCTCTCCTTTCAATCAAATTCTCCTGCTCACCACATTCTTCCTCATTTTCTCCCTCCCTCTCCCCCGTTCTGCCTCCTCTTTTTCGTTCATTCCCTTCTTCTTAGCTCACCCCCCCCCCACCCCCTCCCTCCTTCATACACACTAACTCTGTCACCTCAGCACTCCTCGGTGTGTTTTCCACACACCCTGAGTGTGCGTTCAGTCGTGTGTGTGTGTGTATGTGTGTGTGTACATGTGTGCTCGTAGGTGTGTGTAAGCACGCATGTGTTCCCGCCGACATTTCCGTGCCAGGTGTGACAAATGGCGGGCAAAGAGGGAACGTTTATTCCCCACGGTGCGCTTAATTAGCCTATCAGCTGAGCTTTGGCACCAGCTTGTTTTGAAAAGGCACACACTATCTCACACACGCGCACGCACACACGCACACAGGCACACGCAAACAGACATACAGTTTACACACAGATTTGTTCACGTAAGCTCACACCAACGAGCATGTGTTCATGTGCAACGCATAAAGATCAGATAATAAAAAATGAAAAAAAAGAGCAATTAACTGATGTCTAAATTGCAGTTTCACTCACTGTTTCTCAACCCCGCCTCCTGATCCAGAGGGATTTAGCAGTAGCTAAACTGCATGCTTTCTCTATTAGAAGGTTAAGTCATTTACAAATTACACCTCGTTACCAGCAGTTGGCATATGGCGGGTGAGCATGTGCCATATGAGGCCAGCAGGCCAGACTAGAAGAGGCAGAAACAGAGACTGGCGAGGGACTGCAATGCCTTTGTCTACTATTTATGTCTGTCTGTATGAATCGGGCATGACCCCCATTGACCACAATTCCAAAGCCAACCATTAAATACAGCACAATCGCATGGCACAAGAACACTTGCTCTCCATATAATGTATTGTCTTGCATCGCTGTTATTGCTGCATCGCTTACTTTCCCGGAGCTTAACGGCATTAAAACCACAAATTTCTGTCAATTGTAGTCCAGTACAGCTACGGTTGTGGTGCCTGAAATACTGGAAAGACACTGTTAGTGACGCCATCTTAGACACCATTATAAGCACTGCGCTTGTGAGCAATTCCTGTCTAGTCAGTGGGCGTGCTAACACGGTCTCCAGTTATTTATATATCTCGATGGTCTATGCTATATTTAACTAATGTAATATAAGGTAACATTAGTTCAAGTATTCACTCCAACCCAGTCATTTAGTCTATTATACAGTATTTGCTAATTATGATTATTTTAGCTGCATTCAGTAAATAATGTAAATCATCACTAGCATAAAGAAATGCTTGCTGTAATAATCCCACCTGAATTAATTATTAGGCTAAATCTCAATTCTTTTCAGCCGTTGCGGTACATCAGGACATTGTTCGAGTTAAGCCTGTGAGGGATAAAACTTATTTAAGACTCAACATTTTTTCAGTTTTTTTTTTTTGTACTCTGTAATCTCTAATGCCTTACAGGCGATTTCAACGTTAACCCATGATTGACTGCTAGTGGGGATGAGTCGGTCCGTTATTTGTACTATACGCCTTAACATCTGAATCTTGGCGCACGCCTGCTGTGTGGGACTGGGAGCATTGGGAGATGGAGAGGTATTGTGAAAGAGGGGAACAGCAGGACTTGCAGTGGCCAATAGCACAAGCAGAGGCCAGGGACCACAGCGCCTGTGGCAGTTCTGTGACAGGCGTTTACTAATTACGTGTGCACGTGCACGTGCGGTTTCTTTTCTTTCCTTTTTCCAATTGGATAAGTGGTGTCTTAGGGGCTGCCTTCTCTTCTCTTCTCTTAAATCTGCGGGATGATTTTAGGCAATTTCGCCTGCCAACAAAACTCCCTCTTTCAAGCAGGGCTGGCTGGGGCCTTGGCACAAACCTGAGCAAACGCCCGTCTCTCGCTACCGTCCCCTGCACCGAGGAAATGAAAGCCTGTTGCTGATGTGTCTTAGCGCTGGGGTTGAATTTTCTGAGCTTTGATGCTAGTCATGTGGCTCAGGGGATATTAAGAGAGGACGGTGGGAGGCAAACACTTTAATTTGTCCAGGTGGTGTTGTGACTTGTCCTTCTGGGTGGGGCTTGGTCTCTGGCAGTCCCTCCTGGCCATGAATGGCTTTTGATGTCAGAGTTAAAAGGTTCAGTGGACTTTTGGAGAGGCTCTGTGACATTCTAAGGCGAGATTAGTTGTTTAATGGGAACAAAGGGAATAGAGGCAGAGTACTTTTAAACAGCCTTCAAAGCCGCACTGGTTTAGTTTGCAACTGGTATAACTGGTATACTGATACAGTATATTAAAAGTAGAGACATAAGACTAACAATTATGTTTCTATCAAAATAGTTTTGTGTCGTACATAAGATACGACTTGGAGGAAATTAACCTTGGGTTAACCCTAACACATACATAAAAACTACAACTAAGTTATTTGCTTTAATTTGATGTAGATATTGTGTTGAAAGAAATCCAGCTGCCACAGCATTAGGGTGGGGGACAGAACTCTCCATTTTTACCGACCGAGCAAATTACGTCGGTACTACAGAGCACCGATTGAGGTAAAATCAATCTGTACCAAATGTTGGTACCTTAGAGCGCGTGAAGAGAGAAATTAGATCATCCCTGCACACAGCCTGTGACTTTGTTCAACACAATCATGGCAAGCAAAAAGCAATCCATGTTTTACCTTTTTTCTGTACTTTACTTCCACTTAATTTTGTCGTTCATGGAGGGTTCAATTTCTCCAGCGCTGGATGCAGGCGTGTGAATAGAAAGGAATTAGGCTCTGGCCTATTTATAGATTGCTCAATGTGTCTACGTGTCGTCATCTATAGGCTAAAGGAGTTTCTAGCCTAGTCTTCATGCTCAAGGGATAAATAGCAAGTTATATTAGTGCGTCGCGCGTCTGTTTTTCATGGAGCATCAGCATCCGTTAAATGTGGCGCCGCCTCCCGCTCTCGACACAACCACGGTCAAAACTGTGTCGGGTGTTCGTGTGACACGCTAGGCAGTTGGCACTTGAGACCGCAGCAGTGAGATAAACATGCCGCTGTAGAAGCGGACACAACAAACTCCTTTGCAGCGGTAACTGAGAGAGCAGGATCTAGGTCACATGCGCACACATGTTGAAGACAGATAAGGTCAAACGGAGTAAGCCATATTGTTTATAGCAGCAATATGTACCACAATTAATGCCACTATTAAAAAGTGTGCCGTGCTAATGTAGCCTACGGTAGGCCTATTTCTGCTTCGGAAAACGTAGTTGAAATACATACACAGTGTAGACTATAGCAACATGATAGGGAGCTATCAGGAAAACTGAGGCACAGTTCAATTATACGCTAAGAAGAACTCCTAAAACATGTTGTTTGTAAAGAAAGAGTCGGGCAGGCAGTTTTTTTATATACAAATTACTGTAATGTTTTTACAGAGAGTAAAGTACCGAAAAAGGTACTGTACCGAATTTGAGTTAGCGGACCGGCACCGGTATCGATTCAAATGTGAATGGTACCCAACCTTACACAGCATGCTTTTGTCTTGTCGTTGGCATGACTGTGGTCAGTTCTCAGCCCGATGAATGCTTTGCGCTAATTCGGTGCTACAGATATAGCGATTACTTTTCAATAATGTGGCAAATGAAACAACTAGATAATTAAATCAAAGTCCTATCTGCAAATACAAGGGGCATTTTTATTTTGTGTCCATCCAATGATATGAATCGAAAGAGTAAGAGCTGACGTCAATCATGCCTTTTTTTTTTCGATCCCAAATAATTATTCTATATCTATTTACATCGCATTATTCGATACATACATCCGTATATAATATACTCCTCAAACACATCTATGGCTGTAGGTATATATTTTGGTTATTCTTCACTTGACATTGTCTCTCCTGCTTCTTCTTGTCTTGGCTGTGGCTGAGGTCCTCAATCAAACTGACAGAAGTTATACTGTGCATCATCACATGACCCAAGTTGATGAAGACAAGCCACTTTGTTCAGTTGGGGCTTAGCGTGAGTGGCAAGCCATGCTACTGCAACTGCTACAAACCATTTTCAAATACCAATCATTTCCAAATTGCTTAGGACACAACCCATACCTATTAGTCAGGCCATATATTATGACATACACACATTTGTTTACATTTTGTGCATGTCAGGCATACTGCACAGATAAATAATCAAATTAATGTTTGGTATGCATGCATAACACATATTTTTAAACCACACATTTGAATGAAGATGCTGAAATATCTAATGAAAACATGTTAATGTCTACAAGGCACAAAGTAATAATTTAATAAACATTGATAACAATGGCTATATGATACTGTAGTATAGCATACAGTATACAGGAGTTGACAGAGTGGGTTTCAGGCTAGTTAAAGCAATATCACTTTTACAAACATAGCAGTACATTCATATAATCATGTCACCATGGTATTATAATGTATTTTCTTTCTTCCAGGTCTTTAAAAGAGTAATGTGTATAAACACATTTGCATTTATACAGTAATGTTCCTCATTCACATCCATAAACATGTTGGGTATGTTATTGTGAGTTCTTCTGAATGTAGTTCCCCTTCAACAAGGGATTTCATTATGAGTCAAAATGTGATTAGGTATTATCCGTGTACTGTATTACATTTCAAAGAGAATTTCCGTGCCCTGAACATAATTTGACACAAGTTTTGAAAGATCAAACTTTTGGGAACTTTAGAACTGAGAGCTGCAGTATGAGAGGACGTGTAGGCCATAATTCATACTTGGTTTCACACTTAACATCATAGTCTCACATGTACACCACTATACTCTTACACACTATCATACTCTCTCACACACTATACTATCACACATACACTATCATACACTCACATACATTATCATACTCTCACACATACACTATCATACACTCACACATGTACTATCATACTCTCACATAACCTATACTATCACACATACACAATCATACTCATGGAAGGGACCATTTTAGTGCAATAAAGACATCCAGAACAGATTACAGCTATAGAGTGATATTAAAGCTTCTTTAGCATTGAATTGAGAGCAAAAGTTTGTGAGTATAGTGGTGTTCGTGTGAGACTATGATGTTAAGTGTGAAAGTAAGTATGAATTATGGCCTCTCATACTGCTGTACTGGGCTGTACGATGTCATTCAGACATTTGGAAGCTTTAATAATACCGCTGTCAGTTAAGAAGATACTGAATAAGTTATTTTTGCTAGCTGCTGTATATTGTTAGCCCCCGCTTCTTTTTGTCATTGTTCTTGTCTGATCTTTATCTTTCTGTTTTTCCAGGAGACAAATGAGTCTGTAGATTTTTGTGACTTTTTAATTCCTGCTACATTCCTTTTGAAATTGCAAATGGCAGCTCGTCATTTCTTATTGCCTGGTGGCCAACCATGATTGACACGTGCTTATAGGCCAATAAGTCTATTTGGAGACAAGCCATTAGCTGTAATGGCTAATGGCTTACCACCACCACATTTGTGTAAATGTAAATCTGACCACATGATGTGACTTTCAAATGAATTTATTATAATCGTTTAGAAAATTGTATTCAAGACTGCTACCGAATAAAGAGTGCAATCAAGTTAATTATGCAAATTCTCTGATTGACCATTCACACCTTTAAAAAACACATTTCTGCATTAGTAGCTAGTTTCCTGTAATGACAGATGGAAGGGAATGGGGCAAATGATTTGGTGTATGAACCCACGGTAATGCAAGCACTGTGACGGTGTTGGTAGCTTGTAATTAGGACGTTTCTACATTCATAGTAGCTTATTAAAACCCTGGTTGTTATGTAGTGGAACTGCTTGTTGTTAAGTACTTTTGTTTGTTTTGTTTCAAAATTTAGTTTCAACTTCCTTTATCTTATTTATTCTTAACGTTTTTTTTTGTGTTTTTTTTTTCTTTCATGCAGTTCAGTAAGCAAGCTAAAGCACACACACACACACACACACAATGTGACCTCCTATGGGATCATTCAGTGTATGGCTGAATGTAGGATGCACTCTGACTGGTGTCATCACACAGCATTGGTGGGGGTGGCCCCCCTGTGACCTGTGTGACAGGGTAGAATGGGGTTAGCCAGGGCTATATCACACACAGGCCTAGAATCCCATCTATGCCTTCTCACACAGACCACAGGCATCACACACTCTAATGTGGTTCCCACCAAACCATTCAGGCGGAAAGATAAAAGGCTGGGGGAGGGGTTTGGGTTTGGGTTAGTTTTTTTTTAGGAAAAGCCCTCCCCCGACTGCCTGTTCTGTCAATAGACATTATTTAGTGTAAACCTTTGCTCTCAAATGCTGGATGTGAGGTTAGCTCTAATTATCCCGTCCGATCGAGATAAGTCATTTTTCCATGAATGTGCGCAAGACTATATAATGTGACTGACAGCCACAAAGCTGGCTTTAGATTCTGGGAAAATTATAGGAGAGGAGCTGGATTTGAGGAGAACATTTTGAAGTACAGGACATCAATTAAAATGTTATGCCTTGAGACTTCATGCCGAGTGACCGCACAGGACAGCGCATATGTTTTTGAGTGTCGTTTGATAGAATAAAGAGAGAGTAGAAATGTAAAGTAGAGAGCTGGTACTTGCAGAATGGCTCAAAATACAATGTGGCAGCATCTAGCCAGGAATGGATACCACAGTGTGGCAGTACAGTTCATTGTTGTGACAACGTCCTCTGAATGCTCTACAGTATATCTCAAATATATAAAATATGGCTTAGAGGGTAAACCAAGTGGCATTGCACAGGAGCGAAGAAGAATCGACTTCTCTGATTTTCAATAAACATGGGTTTTACAGAATGTTATGCCCGAAATGACTAGTACGTTTTATGTATTTCTTTTTATGAAAACCTATACAGTGGTGTGTTGGTTTCTCAGGTTTTATATTTATTTTGTTATTGTTATTTAATGCATTTTACATTATACACAATATATTTATGCAGGTGTGTAATTCTGTTTTTAAAAGTGCATCAGTTTTGTAGTGCTATATTCTGTCATGGACAATAGTCACTGATATTGTAGAAAAATTGTAGCGGTACAGTACGTCCTTTCTCCTATAAACGTGTGTGCGTGTAGTCATCTAGATCACCTACATCTAACACGCACACACACACACACGCACACACACACACAGACATATATATACATACTCACGCAGTCACAGCCCCTCCTGCCTCAGCCATTCTCTTTCATTCTCATCGCCGTGGTGATTGCATGGCTGTGCAGTTCAATCACTGTCAAGTGCAAAGAAAAAGAGCCTCTTGTGCAAAACGTCACGATTCACAATCGATTAAACAGGGGTGTCATTTCGCAGCCATTGCTTGGAACAGAGAGGTGTGTGACGAAGAAGCCGGGCGCTTTTTACATTTTTTTTTACCCTGCCTCCGTGAGATACGACCCCGGTGTCACGTGGCGTGACGTTCTTTAGCTTTGCTCACGGAGAAGAAAAGGGGTCCGGTGCATAAGGAGGCTGGAAATTGTAAGGGAAATTGCTATCGTCTCATGGCTGTTAAGGGGCTTTCATGCCCTTGTGAGATATAGCCCTAATATACTGTACGTTGCCCATATATGATCTAGATTCCACTTGTCACCCGGAAAGTCCCACGGTCCCCAGTGAGAGAGCGCCTCAGAGGAGAGGTGTAAGTGCTGAAGGGATGAGGACGGTGTGTGTGTGTGTGTGTGTGTGGGGGGGGTGCCTTTCTGAAGCAAGAAAGGCGCAGCCAGGCATACACAGTACCGTGGCTGGAAATGAAATAAATAATCAGGTTAAAGACAAAAAAAAACGTTGGCCACTACAATGGCTGACTAAAAGTCATTTAGAACGCTGATATTTATTTAGATTTCTTTGACCAAATTGAGCTTTGAGATGGTTTTCAGAAAGCTATTAATAATACACATTGAATTATTATATTGCTCACTTTTATGTCACAACAGTAAACTATGTATTTCTCACATTGCAGTTGTTATGCGGAATATTTACAGAGAAAGTAAGCTGAGGGCCGATGGAGCTGTTTTTTAATTGATTGTTATCAGCAAACTCAGCTATTCAATTCTGAACCGTTAACTGTACCAACGTAGCTCCTTTGCCACAAAGCTATCTTGTTTCTTCATGTTTTTCTTACTGCTTGTAACTTGGCCACAGTGGGCCACTTCCACTTTGTTAAATGCCAGCCAGAGGATGTGCTTGTTGTAAATGCCAGGTTGGCCGGGTGGGTTTACGCTACAAGTTTACACTGTATGTGAACTCAGAAATAACACACTGTTGTAATACAGGCAACCTGCATTGCAGAAAATATCATCATCATCATCATCATCATCATCATCATCATCATCATATTTGCATTTGACTTATTTGAACTTAAACCTTAAACAGTAAAACATGTCTTTTGAAAAAGCTCCAGGGGTGACCGCCATGTGGAACATATGAGTTAGCAATCAATATTAACCCAGGAGATGTTGTAAAATATTTACAATGCAAAGAGGCAAAAGCAGAGCATCGTATTTCTTGCATTTGCATTGATTGGTCCTGTTAAACACACATATATATATATATATATATATATACATACATATATAGTAGAGAGCCATAGGTCCACTACTGTATATGTTTACTGGCCTATTTGACTGATTTGAATGGACTCCTCATTTGACTGTGAGGGTTGGCTTTCCTAAACCCCCTACGCGCCTACTGGTACCAAACCAGTCTTGCCACCATTTGTGTGCGTGTGTGCGTGTGTTTTATTGGACATGTGATACTTTAAAACTAGTAGTATCAAGAACAGGGGCAGATTTGTGTGTAGGCCACGTGCTTGCCTTAATCCACATACAGTGCACTGCTGTGATACCAAGTTAAGAGTTCTCTGGGAGCAGAAGGCAACCCTGATGAGGCTCCGGCAGCAGGCCAGACGTTTTGCCACATACTCTTGGAATTTTCAATCACGCGTTGTTTTATGTGTCTCACTGAACAGTATTCACTGACACTGAAATGAAGTATATTCTGCTACTTCATTTATTACAGTAGAACAATAGAATGGTTTTCATGCTAAATTAAGTGTGAAATGCTTAATATTAAAAGTCAGGAGGTCAGGAAGACAGCAGTCAAGATCAAGTAGTGCAATGCCTGTACGCTATTCACGCCTATAATCATGTAAAACATCTCGAAAGTCTTGTCTTGTCTATGTGCCGGAGATCCCCCAAGCAAACCCGTCTTCTCTAATCTCACTTCTTATTCATCATTCTGGCAAATCAGAGCTGTGCTGTATTTAGACGTATTGCATATTTGAGGAAGTAGCCAGCGTTTTTTATTTTTTATTCTTTATTCTTTTCTGTAGACTGAGTGCAGAGTTACACTCCCCTGCCCTACACTACATGTGGTGGAGTGGTATAATTATACGTGTATGAAAACCCAGTAAAGGGAATAGAGAGATACAGAGTTCACTCTTGACCTTGGTCCTCCATTTCATTTTTGGGGATATTCTGAATCGCAAATTAGACCTGAAAGGAGAAGCAACACTTTTAGGCAAAATATTTAGCTATTTCTGCATAAACTCTGATGAATGAAAGTGTGCATGTGCATGTTCATGCGTGTTAATGGTGAATTTGCTTTTTTTTTTTTTCAAATGCTTACATGGCAGCATAAATTGTCTGCAACATTTCAAAAGCTATTAACATCACACACTCAGTATTGTATTTGCTTCAGCTCTTTTAGACACACATCATTCGTGCACACACACACACACACACACACACACACACACATACAGTACAGTCAGCATTCTACTGTACCTCCTTGCATGTGGGACAGACACAGATTCGAAATACTAAAAACAAACACATTTTCACATTCAGACACATTTACAGTTACTATTTAGGCAAACAGTCTTAATACTAGTGATGCGCCGGTCGGTGTTCTTTACAACATGCACCTACCCGACCCGTTATGAGAGCAAAACTCGACCCCCACCGACCCGCAAAAATATGCATTCATCAACAACCCAAACCCGACCCACTTGAGCCGGCAACTTGAGCCTGTAGCAATGGCGAAATAGAAACACCGATTTCTAATTTAACGCACGTTTCAAAAGGACATACGCTGGCATAGACAGCCTATTGCAGAGCTACCACCAAAGCCCTTATGCCTAATGTCTCTGGAGTCACGGTATTTATTGGCTCATTTATCTGTTAGCAATAGGCTGCACTAGCGTAAAACATGACTGCATAGCCTATAGGCTGTAGCATTTGTGTATATGCTACTAAATGAACAAAGTCTACGAAGGCCTAACCAACTTTATAGTTCCGTATGTGGCTAACGCATATTGGTCTATTGACAGCCAGGGCATTAGAGCATCTGCACCGCTCCTTCAGTGCACGGTCTGTGCCATAGTGTGTGTTTGAGAGAGCGAGGATCGGAGAACCCCCGCTCGCACGCAATGTTTCAGTAGATATTTATTACTTGGTCGGAACGCTGCTCTGCCGCGTTTTGACCCGACCCACCCGCAATATTTTCTGATAAGATTACCCGAACCCGCCCGATCCGCGGGCCGTCCCTTGCAGCACTACCAAATACATACATAAATAACTACATGCCTGAGATTGAATGTAAACTAAAGCAGTAAACCAAAACAGGCATTTCCATCTCTCAGTATAATCTGCTGTCCTGAGGTAGCAGAGCAGCCGTGGATCAGTGAGTTTGTCAGCGTGTCACTCGTGCGTGCGCGTGCGTGCACGTGCGTGTGCCAGCGGTGTGCTGTGAGGGAAACACGGGGACTCAGTCCAGGTAATCAGTCTGAGCTGGTTAGCCACATGACGGACACGTCCTCACGACACTGTCATCTGTTTCACCCATCCAACCTGCTGAGTCAGGCTCCAACACAGCCTCCTTTATGGTAGCACTTGGCTGTCTATAATTGGACGTTATCTCTTAGATTTGTTTACCGCCTCCTTTAAATAAACTATAAAAAAATAAATAAATAAATAAATAAATGAAATGCGTACTGTATAATATACAGCATATCATGTATATTATATGCCTTACAGTACTTGTAAACTACATACAGGATATATAGGCCACAGCAGGTAGGCCTGTCCAACAGAAATGTCAACATATTTGAAATGAGTGCCTATCTTAAATAACGTGGTGGGCACAAATATATACACCAGCGCAGGATGGCTTTTGGAGATACAGTATGTCTGTTGGCCAAACATAAATAGACATTTTCCATAACCGCCAGCTGGTGTGTTTATAAAGTGCACACCAACGTGCACACGTGCTGCACGAACTGTGCACACCACATGCACACGGGGAAAAGAAGGCTAGTGTTATGTAGCTAGCTTAACCCAGCCATGCCCCCCCCCCCCCCACACACACACACACACACACAAGAGCCTGTGTTTGGGGGGCCGAAAGCTGGATATGTGCAGACGCCCTGTTCCCCTGGATTGGGGGAGGGCGTGGGGGGCACTGTTGTAAATTGCGGCATTAGGGAGGAGCGCATAGGGGATGGAGCAGATAAAAGTATCCCTCCCCCACCTCCCCCCACCCCATAGCTCCTCCTCCCATTGCAGAAGGAGGAGGAGGACGCTGTTGTCTCCCCCAACGCAGGTGTAGGGAGAAGGAAGTGTTTTGTATATATGCTGCAGATGGGGGAGGCAGAGAGAGAGAGAGAGAGAGAGAGAGAGAGAGAGAGAGAGAGAGAGAGAGAGAGAGAGAGGACAGGTGAAGTATATCCCTGTGTGGCTGGGGGGAGATGCTGGGAAGTGAAAAAGGCCCACCTTACGTTGAGAAATGTACTAAACCATCCCCAGAGGGGGTGGCTGGAAACTCCCCTGTCCTGCGGGCCTCACTGCGAATGATGGATGATATTAATGTGTGCATGTGTGTGTTTGTTTGTGCACACAGTAAGCACACTGGGCACTCCCGGGGAGCAGCGAATGCATCCCCCGGAACAATCGATAGCCTGCCTCTGCAGGGGGAGAGCTTAGCGCTATCTCCAATGGCTTCCCCTGCTATTAATTCAGTGGCCCACCATTTCCTGCTCAATGTCCCCGGCTGCGTTCCCGCAGAGCCCAGGCACAGGCCGAGATTAAAGGCCAACGCAGGCAGCCACTGAAGTCCTTTACACTCGGGGGGAGGGGAATAGAGAGAAGGATGCAGGATGTGAAGATTGTTTACCCATATGACTCTCCCCAGCAGGACACACTTATGATCTTCTATAACCAGAGCTATGTTAGGCCTGGTCTTATCCTTGCTGCATTTACCAGAGCTAGCCTCTCTGAAATTACCCTGAGCTGTTTTTTTTTTTATCCCTTATAAATATTGCATGATCCATCATAGGCCGCTGTTGATTTCAGAAATGAGAAATTAGTCCCGGTCACTCGCCCACTGGACTACAATATGACAACACCGGTATGTGGACTGGATCCAAACGCACGACGCGAAGGCAAAACTGATGCACAAAGTGGAATCTTTAATGCAGCCAAACAGTGTCACCAACACAAGCACTAACCACAACATCAACAGACGAGGAACTAAGGGAACACAATGAAGAATTAAAATGCAAAATTCTGTCCATCTGTCCATAAACAGAATTATTTACTATATTTCTATATTTGGGTTTACTACTTTCACCTTTACAACAATTAAAATGTTGTGTGTCACAGAATACAAAGTAATATCTTCCAAAAATGTTACTAAGTATTTCAATATTGCCAATTTCAAAACATAAGATGTCAGATGGACTTCTGATCTCTTTAAATACACCGGCAAGCTAACCATGGGAACCAGATCAACAGACAATGACCGAGGTAAACGAGGTGAACAGAAACAGGTGAAACCAATTACATAATCAATTAAGAAACCAAGGTTTTAAGACAATATCATCATAGAAATATCATCATAGAAAGATAATTTCTAAACGTTTCTTCATTTATAATTGAATAAGTCCCAAACAATCAAACACACAAATACATGTATAATGACATTAAAACCTTCCGTAGGGGTCCTGCCCCCCCGAATGAAAAACCAGCGTGTTACACCACTGTGTGATACCGTGCTTCTGTGTTTAAACAGGATAATTACATATTGATGTAGTGATGTCTTTACACTCTGATAAAAGCCACCCCCTTCCCCCACACACATTTTGTAATGTCTCTCTCGAATAGAGTCAAGGCGGTAGTACCCCTCCCCCAGGGACAGCACATGCTTTGGAAGGGAAACAAATAACACACATATTGTACACACACACACAACACACACACACACAGTATATTAAAGGTATAGTCAGCTATTACAAGCTAATTGTAAGCTAATAAACTATTAGTAAAATTCACCAAATATCTCTTCGCATTTCGCTATCTTACCGTTTTCTGTGCGTGTTCCGATACTTCTACACAGATACTCCTATTTTATACTCTTATTTACATAAATAGGAGTATAAACAAAGTGGCGAACACCGCTCACATCAACAAAGCCGTAATACTAAGCTTTGTTTCACAATGTGTTTCAATGTGTGGGGTGGCGCCGCGGAAGACCACAGAGGAATACTGTTTAGATTTGAGTTAGCGACCGTTCTCGAGAATGACTAACCCTGCAAGTCACAAATGCAGACTGAGTCAATGTACCAGTGTGTGACAAGCAGTGTTAGGCAGTAACTAGTTACTGTCATTTTATTACTTTTTCCAGTAACTAGTAGTGTTACTAATTAGTTGTTTTTTAAAGTAATAATATTACAATTACTACTCCAAGTAATGCTGCATTACTGCGTTACAAGAACAATATTTCTGGTCCTAGCAAATTTAGGAACGGTTAATTGAACCAAGCAGTCCAATCATCTGGTTTGAGAGGCTGCACTGTTTTCACTTTGGCTGATTGTTGACTCCTGAGGTTTAATATTGTTCCAATAAAGAGGATTCAGTTCTAAAATGAGGTGACTACACAGGTTGTCATTTTTTGGAAGGGGCTAGACAGGGTAGTGATTGCGAAAGTAATATAGTAATGTAACTAGTAATGTAAATAATTACTTTTAATGCAGAGTAATAAGTAAGGAGTAATAAGTAAATAGTAACTTATTACTATTCCTGAGTAACTTGCCCAACACTGGTGACAAGACATGCAGCGACAAGCCCCCGTTGGACTGCAAGTACAGGGATTTCTCCTCACAGGTGGTGTCCTTGGGCTTAGCCAGTTACAGTACACATAGAATTAACAGCCTCTGTCATTCATACCCACGTAGTCTGCTTGCACCCCCACAGGATGACATTGGAAGACAAATGTGAGGTTGTGGTGTTGACAAGCTAGCGAGATCAAGGCGAGAACAGGAAGTGGAAAGGGGGATGAAGAAACCAGGGAGGAAGGGTGTGGAGGATCAGGCGAGAGTCATTGTTGTGTGCGTCAGGCCTTTAGCAGGCATCGGACGTAACGGGAGGAGACTGAGGAGGACATTGTACGCCCTCGCTCTCGCATTGCATCGCTTTCCTTCTCTTTTGCTGCGTCTGTTACAGTGGAACCTTGTTCTAAGGACACACACACACACACACACTGTTGTGCACGTGCGTCAGCAAGCCACCTCTGTAATTGTGCCGGTACAAGGTGCTTTGCAGAGAGGATAGATTGATGGGCCGATAACAGCCCTGGCAGAAACACACACACTCACACTGCTGCTTTGTGTGTCTTGAAAAATGTAGAACACTGTTATAAAGCCTGTCTTTCCATGGAAACAGTTTATTATAATGTTCCACTCCCCCTTATCTCTACCTCAGTTCCACCTTTCTCCACTGAGCGTCACTTCCTGTTGGACTAGAGCTATGGTCCCGGCTACTTCTTACTGATATTGATAGGACACAATACAGAACGTTCTGCATGGAACAACAATTCTAAGCCTCATGCCATCGGCATTATTTGCATGACGGTGGTTTTTCTTGCCACTATGCTACTATATTATTTGCTACATGTACTGCAGCCATTTCTGTGCCTTTTGTTTGTGTTGGATGGACGAATAGAGGGTTCTTAAAGTCGTGTTAGATCAGTGTCTAATATTTAACTTGATCAAAAACAAACATTTCTGATAGATTTTACACAAGATACCAGATGATAAAGACATTTCGGGAGCTTAAAGCATCTGCCTTTTCCTGGGGGAGCATGCCACCAGACCCTCCTAGTAGAGGTTTAGCCACCTTATTAATGACTGTACTTAAAAAACTGCTGTAATTGCTCTATAGGCTGACCATTAAATGCTTATAATCCATGTCAGCAAGGGTGAGCAAGCTGTCTGTGTATTTGCAGCACGTTTTGTTACGTAATGTTGTTTCTGTTTGTATGTTTTATATTGTTTTATATTTGCACGCATCAACAGCCTTTGCCATCACAGGCCACACTGGAGCGATTGTAAATATTGAAGCATCCATCAATATGCACACGCACGCACGCACGCACACACAAACACACACACAAACACATGTCATATTCCAGTCCTTTATCCCCTTTTGGAAATCTGTTTACGGAGTGCTGGGCCTATGTGAGGCAGAAGTTAATTGAAAGCGGAGCTAATCTGACAACGGTGCGAGCAGCAGCAGCGCCCCTGAGCTCCACGTTGGCCCGGGGCACCTTGTTGTCCCGACACTCAATACCTCGCTAGTTAATTTCATGCCTCATGGTTTCATGCGGCGGTGCCCACTCGTAATCCGACATTTGATATGCGCCTCACTCGCTCAACGCTGATCTTGTTTTCCTTGTTTGCCTCCCCTCTCCTCCCCCTCTCCTCACTCGTGTCTCCTTGTACCCTCGCCTTTCCCTGAGCGCTCCTCTTCCTTCCCACTGTTGACATCGACTTCTTTGTTTTCTTTTCGCTACAGGACGAGTATTACTCCCACCGGCCTAAGGAGAAAATAAGAGTTGACAGCAACAATGAAAACTCTGTGCCCAAAGACTTTGAGAACATAGACAACAGCAACTTTGGCGCCCGCTCGCAGCCCCACCGGCAGTCCGTAGGGGGCGCTAACAGCAAGCAGCAGCGGGAACGTCTCCAGGAGAAGGCTCACGCCCAGCAACAGGCGTGGCGGAGCAGCAACGCCCCCAGCGTGGGCCGCGGGGGCTCCAACGAGGTGCTGCCCGTGGGGCACCAGCAGCTGCTGGTTGCCGGGGACAACAACACTTACCGCAGCCTCCAAGGGCAGGGTCACCGCACCGCGCCGGCCCAGCAAGCACAGGGCCAGCACAGGCATCAGCACCCGCGCCGGAGGCAGGCCACCGCAGCCCCGCTGGACGTGACGTACGACCAGCCGCCCAAGTGTGAGTTCAGCGGGAAGGAAGCCATTTCGGCGCTGTCCAGAGCCAAGAGCAAGGAGTGTCGGCAGCAGATTGCTGAGGTCTACTGCAGACACAAGGAGGGCCAGCTCATGCCGGAGAAGGTCACCCGCTACTGCCCCCTGGAGGGTAAGTCCATCTCTGTAATTAGGTTGTCTTTGAGTTCATTTCATGCAAATGATTGCTTGCGAAACTGTGCGGTCAAAATATTGTGTGCATTAATAAGGTTTGTATAATCAACCTATTTCTATTGTGAACACATGCATTATAAAGGAAATAATGTCACTTATTTCTATCCAGCAACAACAGTTTATGATAAGTGCGACTACTCTGGTGCGACATAATAATAGTCGGTAGTAAAGCAATTGCTCCGCTTCCACAAATGACTGCTGAGAGGCTTGTAGGCTCACCCAGAGCCATGGAAAGAGAGAGTTACAATAACGGAAGTTCAAATTTCCCAGAAGTTAGCCCAAGTACTAAAAGTACACTATAAATTCTATTTTAAAAGTAAATCGGTGCATTTATTGACTACTAATTACCAATAAATGAAGTTAAATATCTGTGTATATATATATATATATATATATATACACAGATATTTAAATTATATATATATATAT
>JAODTR010058737.1:0-17172 GCA_025399935.1 Amblyopsis rosae
GTGTGTGTGTGTGTGTGTGTGTGTGTGTGTGTGTGTGTGTGCGTGTGTGTGTGTGTGTGTGTGTGTGTGTGTGTGTGGTTCTTACCACTCAACTACGATATTTCCCTGTGATACGAGAAGGCCAAACTATTTCTGAGATCAGAACGGGGAGCAGTACCCTGTGTACAGGCAAACAGGAGGGGACTACCGCTGACACCGGAGCCGCACTACCAGATTAATTATGTATACAAGTGATTCCGTTAGCTGGTTCCGCTAGGCAGCTAGGCTGCGTGGTGGGTCACGTCAGAGGCTGCAGGCCATTGAGACAGCAGAACGGGGCAAACTACACTCTCAGAAAAAAAGGTACGAAAAGGTGCAATATATAAAGTTATATGTTTCACCTTTTCATACATTTTTTTGTGTGTCACTGGTCCAAAACAAACAAACAAACAATTTGGATAGATAGATAGATGTAAAATGTACTTATTATTACGATAATATGATTGTACCTGTTAAGGTACATAATGAAGAATGTGTACTTTAAATTACAAAAATGTAACCTATACCTTGAAAAGTACAATCATCACAATCAAGTAAAAATCCATAAATTTCATACTTATATTTAGAGTACACTAAATATTAATGTGAGTTTGTACCTTTAAGTGCCCCTTTCGTACCTTTGCTTCCGTGAATGTAGGAATGATTCTAGGCTTAAAGGGGCGGCAAGTGCTTGAAAGATAATACACCTTTTCTCACATTCAGCCATCTCCTCACGGTACGCTAACTGCTTGTTCTGTGTGAAAACATAATCCGGGGTTCCTACACTGCCCTGACTGTAAGCGGTAACAACCAAAGTGGTGCAGAGTGCACCACACAACACTATCACTGCCATGGCAATTGCGTGTCCAGTTTGGGGGGCGGTGGGAGAGTTTTTTTTTTTTTTTTCAATATCACCAATCTTAAGCATCCCCGACACCTTTCACACTGTATCACAATATGTTATGCCATCGTTTGTGATAATAATGCAAATGACCCGGCAGAAAAAGCCCACTCTTTCTACCATATGTGAGATAAATACGTAATCAGCTATACAATGTCGGCACATACTGTATATTCAGTATATACTGTGTGTATGTATTATGTGTTATATGACACATTCTTATCATGTTGTTGAACGGTTGCATTATCTTTTACTGTGAGAGTTAAGCAGTGAGATTGCTGAAGGTATAAAAGTGTTTGAATCTGTTGGTTTTGAATAGTGGGCAGTAAAACAGGACCCTGAAAGCAAGATTTGAAACTCTGGGTATAGAGCGTTAGCGTTATAGAGCGTTATATAGCGCTGTATAGCGTTGTAGCATTGTATATCATGGATGACACAAGACCATATCACTGATATCGCCTCCACATACATTTCTCAACTCTGATCTGTCGGCGAGCGTACTTGCGCCCGCTGTCACCGAGAAACGCTAGCTGGCATACATTCAAAATTTATTGGAACGTGCCTCTGTGAGTCTGCGCAGAGGCACGTCTGCGGTGCCCACATCGCCTCCACACAGCAACAACACTAGCGTACTGACCACTGAGCAGGCCTGGCAGATTCAAGTCTATTTATATAGGCCTAATCACATTACAGTCTCAAAGGGCAACACAGGCCCACATTTAACATGGAAACAAACCATAACCCCCTTAACCTGTTCGTCCCATAAAAATATATGGTTCCTCCCACTGGGCAGGAAAAAACTTCCACAGAAACCATGTGAGTAAAATAGTGGAAGAAACCTTGGAAAGGGAGGAATCCACCGCTCCAGGACAGTTTGGATGCAATAGATGCTGAGAGGGCAACAACAAATATTAAAAATACTGAATGATATTTACAGTATCCAGGCAAACAGAAAGCCATACATTGCATGAGTTGGCTAATGCTCTGCATTATAAAACCTTCAGGCTACTATGATACACACTTGATATTTATAGATGTCACATGGGGACGTGTCCTGGCTGGGTCCTAGTTATGGCCAGGTCTGTACACCATCCCTGTTCATGTGCTCACTCTTCTAAATGTGTCCACCTTTCGGCCAGGAAAAGACACACAACAATCCATGTCCATCGCTGTTGATGTCAGTAGACTGCCGTTCATGTTAAGGAACCTCATATTAGAGCTATGTGCTACCAGTAGTATGTAGTATTTTCTAAATGTCTCAATATTACACATTATTAGTACAGTAATGTCATTTGAAATCATTTATTAATACTATATGATATTAAATACAATGAGTTGGCTAGGCTCATATAATGTATAAGGTCTTCAATACCGCAGGCATGCTGTTTTTTAAGTCCGTTGTCGATAATGTTCATCATTTATTTTAATCACTACAACCCTCTATAAAACATGATTAATGATATGTCTGTTATACAGTAAGATCGTTGCCATAATAGGATGCCCGTACACATACTGCACATGTACAATACATGTCATTTTTCCAAATGTTTATTTATATGAAAGATAAATTGGTTTTTTTATGTGATGTTGTTAGTTTAACACACAAAACAAACAGCTGAGCCAACTGATAGTCCACTGATGTCAATAGTACTAGTGGTGTGTGTGTGTGTGTGTGTTTGTGTTTGTGTAGCTTCTACAGTGTCTGTCCATTGTTACGGCTGGTCTGAATGGGACAGACAATGCTAGCTCTAGAACGCAGAGGAGAACAAAGGCTGTCACAGCGAGAACATTAAGTGCCAGTGATGAGACAAAGTAATATCCCTTCATAGTGAGCATGCACTGTTTACCCTATAGGCTCATAAAGTATTGAAGTATTTCATAAAGTATTGAATGACATGCAGATATCCAAATGCTAGAATTTGAATGTAATCTAATGTGATATTATGCTGACATTGTGCCAGTGGGTGTCCTGTTATTTCCTTGTTGTTGTTGAAAATGCAGGCTATATTTTCTTTCCTCTATCAGCAAGGAGGTCATGTCAAAACCTTCATTGTGACCTCTTCCTCTGTGCTATTAAGGTGTCTATTGCTTACTTGACCAAAGAAGGTCTTGATGCTCACTGCTATGAAATCTAGCAGATCATAAGGGATAAAGGTTAATATTCAGTAATCTCTCAATCTTGTTGATAAATATGCGTTTTAATTATTCTAAATATGCCCATGTCAAGCTTTTGCTGCCCAGGTATAATGTAACTCATCATCAAGAGATAAAAATGTTTTTAACTGCAAGACCAAATGTGCTTTCTATGTCAGAAAATAAATACTAAGATTCAGTGGTGGAATCTAATAATATCCACAACTGGCAGGATGTGTGGAATAAATATTGTTTTGTGATGTTGACATCAACGATGGATCTAGGTCACATCCCATATGACAACACATTACGTATTCTAACCCAATTACTGCAGATATGGACCCCCCTTCGTATGACCAGCTGTGTTGGAACTGTTAATCTACAACTGTATTCAAGTGTGTTTGTAAATGTAATAATTAAAAGAAATTGACTTTCTAATCAAATAGAAACATGTTGTGAATGGCTGTGCAATGCCCCATTGAAGAGGAACAGTGAGACTTTTCTTAACAAGCCTTTAAAAATAACGGTATACGACCAGGATTATCATCATGACTCGTGCGGTCTCAGTCTCTTCCGTCTGTTAGCGCATAAGCAACTCTGTCATGTTAGCTCGACAGCACTTTCAGGAAGTGGGGAAGTCAATAGGGTTAGGGCTTATTGGTTGTTAGCATTGTCACTCACAAAGAATTTACCTTTCCCAAGCCCCGCCCCTTTCACTTGTCCTGCCTGGTTACTGTAACTACGTAGACGTAGGGCAAAACACTATAGAAAGTTATTACAGCAAAAAACACAGTTGGAAGGTTTCTTCCAAAAATGCTAAACTTATTGGAGGACATGCAAATAGGGGCGGGGCTTGGGAGAGGTCAGTTCCAGTGTGACTTATCTAACAAATTTAAAAGACCTGCAAACGCTAATGTCATTAGGTTTCCCAACGGATTCCTCAGTGTAAGTTTAAAGTTAACGTTATGAAGTTGGTCTTCGTGCATCAAAATGCCTTTCTTGTCAAGTAGGCGGATCTTGACACGGTTAACCGGCGCTGTGTCGCAGACTTTACGTAGTAAAGGCTGGCCTCTGCGAGGCTATGATTTGTTGTGTTCATAAGAATTTGTGTAAAGTAAAAGCGATGCGAGCAGATTGTGTTTGTGAATGTCAACAACTTCTTCCTTGGAGACCCAATAGCAAGCTACCTTCTCATGCCTGCTAATTGGGTCATAGCATCTCAACTGTGTGAATTTCCACCTGCGTCCACATCACCTGCCTGAGGTACATGCATCTGGCTCTAACTTCCCTCATGGGGATCTGGGAGCATCCAGTGATGAAGCAAAACAGTATAGCAGTGCTCATCAAGGTTTGTTCAGTGTAAAATATATAATGACAGTTTCTTACCATCAACAAGTACAGTAGTAGTATTGCTAGTATGTACAGTACAGTAGTAGTATTGCTAGTATGCCAAACCTGGGATAGCTTAGAGCAGAACATGCCACTGTAACCCGACCCACACTATTGGGTTACACAGACTTTCCACAACATACACCAGCACAGCTGACAGCTTGCTAAAACCCCATTGCTCTTCCTCTTGAAGCCCTGGTGGAAATGTATTCTTTAATTTGAAATATCCCCGTAGGCGTGACGCCATGTGCGTCTTACCTTGACGAAGAGCTCTATATCTGGGTCTTTGTCCTGACCATTAGTGGACATGATGTTTTGCTGCTGTTGCCACCTCGATGCTGTCAGGATAAAATCAACACTATATGGCAGACGGTTCCCAGTTCACCCCAGGCGTCTACATCCTCCAGAGAAATAAAAAATAAAATCCTAGAGGTCTCCTTTTATATTTATCTCGCTGGCTAAGAGGAATAGTACCTCTTGCCCTTGAATGTTCGCTTGTTGTCTTTATATCCTCAGAAGTTAGTGCCCGCGTGCCTCGTCTACTATAGATCTCCTGCGGGTTGTTTTCATCCACAGCTGTGGATGAATGACGCTGAGAGTGTTTCCTTGGTGCTCCAGGTGAACTGGAGGGGACTCGCAACACTGTGCCCTGATTTAGCTACAGATGGGAGGCAGGGATATAGCGCTCACTGACCGCTGACACACAGCGGTAAACAGGTGTCAGACTTCACTGGGTGTGTGTGTGGGGGGGGGGTGGGGGAGCACTGTTACTCTCTGCCTGTCTGCAACCTTTACTATTATTTGTACTATTTGTGTGTGTGGATTTTTAGTCACATGACCATCTGGGGAGCCGTCCATCGAAACAGTTCATGCAGGCACTTTCAAAAAAGACTTAGCAGTTGATTGGATGACGCGTCTGGACGTTTTCGCTGTCTGCACAGCTAAACCACACCATACAGCTAAACCACGCACCTACAGCCATCAACACGACGCTGATTGGAAAGTTCAGTTGATACTCGGCCACATTCGCTAGGCTTTCCAGACTGACTCTCACCACAAAATTAAACTGAAGCTTGTGAGATCAGGATGGTCTCGCGGGGCTACTGTAGAGGGGCTCAAGAGCCACATGCTGCAGCCCCTATGTGGAACGGTGGCCAGCAGGTAGCTGTGCGGTGTTAATCCTCACTCTCAGACACCTCATAGGACGCTCTGGCGACGCAGGCCAGGGCCCATGGGTTTTTGGCCTGCCTTGTAGGAGCGTCCGCTCTCTGCATGGGAGATCAGGGTTCGATTCCCCGAGGGGGACGGACGATCTCCGTCACATATGCATCTCTGAGCCCACCCCCTTCCCGATATCTGCTGCCCCCCTATTACACCATCACTCTCTGCTAGGGCTGGGTACGATACGTATCACGATACAGAGGCCACAATTCGATACATTGCGATTTCTAATTTGTGGAAAACTGTAGAAGCAATGCTAATGTGTGGCGCCACTGCAAAAAAAAAAAAGACAGAAACACTTATGTAAACTTGCTCAGGGATTGCAGAAGGAAATAAGATGAAAGCTAAATCTGGCAACGAGAATCTTTCCTCTCTTTTGAGGTTTATGTATTTTGTACATAAGTACTTACCATTTTAAAAAATTATATAGTGTTTTAGAGAATCGAGACAGCATCGCCCAACGTAATATTGCGATACTCGGGTGTATCTATATTTTCTTACACCCCTACCCTCTGCGAGAGTTGGGCAGGGGAAGCAGGTTGAAAAATAGGTTACTGACATTTATAGCATTTAGCAGAATACATTACCAAGTAAACATGACTCAAACCCATGGACTAAACCAGCTTCTAACGAGCACAAATCTTAAGATACGGGCAAGTAAATGTTTGAAATCAGCTGGTTAAGCACATGGTTGGAAACGCCTAGGCCTATATTTGATCGAATGAGACAACATTGCAGAGGTTTTCGGTTGCATTAAAAACGCCTATTTGATAAATGTCAATTGCCCTGCCGGGCTATTAAATCTGGAAAGCAGCACCTGAAATTAACATGTATTACAGGGATGAGAAAAAACATATGGACTGACATATAACCAGACTTTGTGTTTGTCTATATCAGTGTGTGCTTCTGTGAGTACTTGTAAACAGCAGTATTTATATTTAATGTGCTTTCAAACATGTCTTACACCAGCAGGATATGGCATGGTTATATTTGAACAGCAGTCATATACCTGGGGAAGATTCCTGCGTGAATAATTGATGCTTAGCTGTGGTTTTTACACACATGAAGAGGAATCTGGCTTCGCAAGGGCTTATGTTGGGCAGCTAAACTCATCTTTCACTGTGAGAAATATTATTAACATCATACTGTATCACACACACACACACACGGAAACCACCACATTCAGCTATGAGAAAAACAACAAAGATTACAATTGCCTATTGTGCAATATAGTTTATGTATATTACAATCCAATGTCTATGGCAATAACTCTGACTGTCAGCCATGAATCTAAAAATCTAATTAAAAAGTAAAGGCAGCCATAGATAATTGAATCATCTAATTATAGAAGAGCTCCCTCTCCTGGCAGAGCCATCAATGTGCATCATAAATTCATGGTGTTTTAAATGTCATTCCCGTGTCATTTAATAGTATGTTTTTTATTATTTTTGTATTTATTTAGACCAGTCTTTCACATTTGTTTAAGTGTAAAGGTACATTGTATTGTCACTAACACATACATGTAGCGCAAAAATTCGTCCTCTGCATTTAAGTAAATATTTGTGTGTGTGTGTGTGTGTGTTGGAGGGGGGGGGGGGTTACTGACAGGTGTATACACTCATACCATCAGATAGCAACCTTCACCCTATACGAAGGGATATTTTGGGGAGCTACTGTAGCTCCTGTTTGTAAGCCTACTGTATGTTTACTGTAACGGTGTTCCTGGCCGTTTTTATTCAAACTTTTTTTTTTAAATAGACATCAAGTTTTTATCTATAGTGTGTCGTAAAATACTTATATGACATTTTTAGATTATATATAAACGCTGAAAATGTTAGCGAAAAGTCAAGGATATACTCTGCTTTGTGGTACAGTATGACAACTGGTATATTTGAGTCGCTAAGTGGTGGGGGAGAAGGGGGAAAAAAACGTTTGGCTTTTGCAGTTTCAGTTGCTTATGTTCTAATTCGATTGGCTATCTGCCTGGGAGTGGCGAAATAGGTCAAAGACAACTGCTAATGAGCCAGAAGTGATATCACAGCAAGGGAAAATCTGACTGGCTTGTTTTAAGATTCAGTTTTTATTTATCCTGAAGGGAAATTTGTTGTTGCAGGTTCCTATACAGGGCAGTGTAGTGATATATAAAAAAATTGAGTACATAGAAGAAAAAATTGGTACATATATTTAAAGTAAGAATAAATAAGTATTGAGTGATCTACTTAAAGTGTACCCAAACTCCACCCACTTCGCAAATGCCTCAAGGAGCTGAGTGATGTATGTTTTACAATATGGATTTTTAAGACTAGTCTCCATAACTGATGTGTTTATGTCTAGGAGTGAAATTTAACACATACTATAGAACATTGTTCTCATGACAATGCCTTCATAAGACAATGTTGTCAACCTGTCTCATATAGTAAGCGTGAGTATTTATGAGAGAAAAGGGTCAAAGACTCAGGAAAGATTCAGGATAATCAGTTACTGATTGATGAATGGATGAAGGATTACGATCTTAAGTTAATTATTTGAGCTTGCTATCGCCTCAAGGGCATTGGAAAAACAAAGATATTTCATTTTTAAGTGTAATGTTTAGTCTGCAGCTTGTAAAGGTGAAGGCCTTGACATGGAATAAAGAGTTGTTCTATACTACCCACTGCATTGAGGGATGGGTTAAAAAAACAAGCATGCATGCACTGCACAGAGGTACACACGTTTATGGTGGCGCAGAAAGGTTTATGGCAATTGTTATAAAATCAACCACACCCTCTGGATAGATTGACTCAGGAGGACAGATCAAGGTCTGGTTGTGTGGTGATTATATTCCTACATGATGAACAGCAGACCACGTTTATCTCATTTATAATATCATGACACTATGATGATAAATCTAATTATGTTTAGGCTTACTGTATCTAGAAACTGTATTCATGTTGGAATGTTTTATCTTATAATGTGGCACATTTCCACATCAAATGCAACTAAACATTTGGTAATGTGTGTTTAATATTCTCACCATGAAAATACAAATTTAGATGCAAAATTGTTCATTGCAAAGCACTGGAGACAGATAAGAGACATTTTGCAATACATGTATAAGCACGACTATACATAGTCATGATGAACTAACTATTAGGCTATTTATCACAATTTATTTCAATCAGACTCAGACAACTGCAGCGAGTTTTCTACTGAGAAAAACATATACAGTAGGCTGTATTTGTGGCTATAACCTCTAATGATAAAACATGAATATTATTAATAAGTGTGAACTTATTCTACCTACTTAGACTTGCTTTTTTATATTTTATATTTATTTTGCACATCATATCTGTTATGACAAATATTTGGCCACAAACTGCTATAGGAAGTTATATTACAATGGTTTTGTTGAGCTGAAGCAGGACACCTTGAATCCAGCTCTTAAGATCCATTTCCAATCAGCAAAGTGACACCCGTTTGTTCTGATTACAGATTACAGCCAAAGTTTATCAGAACGCATAAAAAAAACAGATCAAGCACTAAGCTGGGTTTGCTCAGGCAGAGTTGACCTATGAGTTTCTATGGCAGTAAACAGGTTAATTATTACGTCAAACTGCCTGGTATTAAAAGTCAAAGACACTCAGATGCATTGAGATGCAATGGTTTCTTAATTATTCGCTTATTCCAGAAATCATGCCTCTATACAATAACCCATATTTCATTTGATCATTTTCATTCATGTACAACTGTTTTCAACTGAGCCTATATGTTTACATAGCCAGCTACACGGATTTTAAAAAGCGTTTGAGTCTATTCGGTTATTCAAACTTGTAATAGCTGATATTCACATTCTATTGATTCACTTTGATAGTGCACTTTAACTAATTAAAAGTTAACGGTTAAAATAAAAGTGATGATTTCAATTAGGCCTTGCAAATTTCAGAGTAAACATTAACACAGCACAGCGATAGGTAACTTGTTAATTTGGGCAGTTATTACTAAGTTAGGCTACTAACCTGTCAAATATACTCTCTGAATTGATCAGCTTGTATCTGATTGGAGGAATTAAGGTTGTTACAATTAACCCCCGTTTCCCCTATTGGTATGCCTAAGTGTGCGTCCTACCTTGACGAATAGAGATATCTCGGGTTGGTCAGGGTCTTTAGGTGCAGCACTGCTCTCATCCAGAGTGACATTCTCCAGCGTTTTCAAACTGTAGTCCACTTTTTCCTCGGGTTTTCTGGATCTGTCGCTGTGGGTGTATGCCATGAGCATCCCATCCTCCGCGTTATCTTCTTCTCGCTTGAATGGCGGGTCGTCACACGGGTCTCCGGGGGCCGACGACGATGAAGATGACGAGGTCGAGGAGCGTCTCGAACCGTTGACACCGACGGATGGTTCCTCTATGGCGGGGGCCACAGCCTCGACCTTCTCGTACGACTCCTCGACTTTGTCCTTTGCAACGCCGCATGCCTTCCCCCCCTCATCGTGGCTGGATGAAGACGAAGAGGATGATGAGCTTTTGTCACTGCGTTTGTCCTGGTTCCGGAGGTCGTCTCCAGTGTTCATATAACACCTCTCTCCCTCGGATGCGTGAATCTGCACCTCGCTGTACAGGTGTTCATTCGCGGTCTCGTAGTCGGGCTCTGCGTCTGCCGTTTCATAAATACGATCCATACTGGCTATGAGCTGGGAGAGGTCCGAGGAGTGTTGAAAACGGCGAAGCTGTGGCGGATGAGCAGATGCGCACGCCTGTTTGCCACAAATCGAGGTCAAATTCCAACTCGGGAGAACTTTGATCCGGGGTAAATTAATAACAGGTGATTTATGCAGCTAGTCCTCTTCGCCATGAAGGATATTACAACAACCTGTTATAATGTACTCTGCAACAACTAAACACACAAGATTAGATGTTGCTTGACTGATAACACAAATCAAGTCCTTGAGGTATATGTACAGCGACACACACACACACACACAATCATGTGTACAAAATGAACAATGACAGGGCATTGTCATGTAAATCCCTTTTATTGGAGTACATGTGATTCATTGCAATAACATGACAAACGTAGTTAATTTGTTAATTCTAAGTAAATATTAATCGGGAGAGTCACTTCAAATAAACCAGTTTTCAGTGCATGAGCTTCAAACGAATCCTTTGGATGTATATTAGGCCTGTTAATATCACCATTCCTTTTATTAAACAAGAATATCATAAAGATTTTTAAACAAATGTTTGTTAATTTAAATGTTGTAAAAAGATCACAGTGATGTCTTGTCATTTTTGGGCACAGGTATTACTTAGGCTATACATCATAAGGATAAAATTCAACCAATGAATCTGAAAAATATTAAGAGTAATTTATTTTGGCAAGAGGCACCTATCATTCATCATTAATATTTCAAAAAGCAGCTAGACACAAGTGCAAATGATATACGACCTAAAAGCCTTTAATGGCACCTTCCCACCGCTCAAGGTTCATCTGTTATAGTGCAAATCAGGGAACATCTTCCGCTCATCATACTGAAGTAGTCCTCATCAAACGAAGCAACAACGAAACCCTACAAAATTCCTAAAACAAAATACTGACCAATCGCAATTGCACCTACATTTCACCAACAAATGGCTGCGGCTATGACAGTCGACATATAAACATGCGGAGGCAGAACACAGTAATTTGCCACCGAGAGAAAACGTAATAAATAGAACGCTGAACGCCAGATACAATTGCACACTTCTCAGACATGTTCTCAGTTAATTAAAAAGGCATATGGTATCGGTCTACTGCCGAGAAAGCTGTGACCAACGTAAATTCATAACTACACATATAGTGATTCTGACATCTTAAACGATAACGATTTTAACTCTCGCCCTGAGATAACGCTGAGCCAATTTACTTCCCGACACAGTTGGACCAGAGTTGTTTTGAGATCCAGCGCGACATTCATAATTCAGAACAGTCAGGGCACAACTCTAATGGAAAGCATATTTTATTTGTAAGTGCAAGGTCATGTTTGCGTTGATTAGAAAATAGATTAATCGAAACGCACCACGACCAATTCCAGTGTCAGTGTTGTGACATAAGGTTTTTGCCCACCAAGGTTCATATTTACCAGAAACACAGCGTACAAATCCCCTCAGCATGCAACTTCAACTAATGACAATGGTCATGAGAACATGTCATGAGAGTAAAAACAAAAACCACAATCAAAGCAATGCCACTGTGTGCAGGATTTTTTCTTCGCTGACCCTGTGCCAGAAACTCTACTCTCTCAGGACAATCAGGAGGTTAGCTAGTCATGCACACCCAGTGGTCACTTTATGTTTTACTCCTGTGCACCTGCTCATTAATTCAGCTATCTATCTGATCGGCCAATCACGTTGAAACGGAAGGTAATGCACAGAAACATGAATACACAATTTAAGTTAATTTGTTTAATTGTGTTCCAAAAAAAATGTTCTTTGTGTTTTAATTTGGGTTTACACCAAATATCATGGGGAAGCGATCCAAGTGATGCTTATGCATTGAGCAGCTGGTGCCAGACGGGGGCATTTTGATTATCTAAGAAAAATGCTGATCTACTGGGGTATTTATCCGCACGTGTATCACGCCAACACAAACAACCCGTCTCTAGAGTTACCAGAGAACGGGTGTGTAAACACCAAAAGGAATGCGAGCAGGCAGTTCTGTCTGCAACAAAACTCCCTCGTTAATGGACAGAATAAGATGGAAAAGAGACACTAACTAAAAAAAGCCACCTGCTAAACAGTGGTATGCAGAAGAGCGTGGACGGGTTGCAGCAGATGAGGTGCTGCAGGTGTAAATACATACGGTCGTGGCCACTGAATGTGGTTAATGGCAGACATACATGAGAACACCCTGACCTTGGGAGCTCCAATTTCATTTTGGGGTCAGGAACTCCTCAATTCAAAAGCGAAAAACATTTCAATCAGACTTTCTTATCTCACCCTATCAGTTTGTTTGCAATCAGATGGAACGTTGGTGGAAACCAAAACAAACGGCATACACCGATGTCATCATATTGGGGAAGGAAAAAAAAAAATCCAGCTAGCCACTGATTGGCCCAATTGACCGATCCCAAGACCCGCCCCTTTTCGCATGTCCTCCAATAACATCTATTTTTTTCGACAGAAACTCCATCAACTGTCTGTTTTTTTGCTGTATGCTGTTTTAGCCAACCTAGTTACTGTAACTAAGTTGGACAAGTGAAAGGGGCGGGGCTTGGGATCGGTCAATGATGTTCTACACAGGCAACAAACCCTTTCGCATCGAGGAGTTCCAGACTGAAAATCACAGCGATATGAAACTGAAGCCTTGTTAGATCAGGATGGTCTAGTGATGGTACATTAGCCGGTCTCCCAGTAAACTAAAACTAAATGAATATATTAATTAACGACCAGGGCATTAAGCAAGTCAAGAGAGACGTTTATAGGGATTGTGTCTGGCCGAAGCAAACAACACCTCCTCTCCTCCTCCTCCTGCACCTCAATCACATCCTCCAGGCCTACAGGTGCAGGTCCTCCTGCAGAAGTGGCTGAGACATCTCCCTGCTCTGCAGGGGTAGTGAGGGCATCTGTCGGAGGGTCACCTGCCTGACGAACATCACGAGGAAGCCCATCACCAGCGCCACACCGAGGAGGGATCCCATGGCGACGGCGTAAGAGGTCCCTCCCCTGCCGGGGGCGGGGCTGGGCATGGCAGCTGCTGGTGCTGCCCGAGGAGGAGGAGGAGGAGGAGGGGGAGGAGGCTCCGGGAGCGCCAGGAGGTCCCGGACGTTGTCGAGGGAGCCGTTGTTGGGCAGAGGCGAGATGGACAGGATGTCGCACATGAGTGGGTAGAGGTCCACGGACCGCATGGTCGGTTTGGAGTAGCCCCGGCGGAAGGCCGGTCCACGCGCCACGAAGACAGCGTGCATTCTGGGGGAGGTGTTGTTGTAGCCATGGTTACCCACTGCAGAGATGGAAGACACAGTAGTTAGTAGTCACTCAGGGTTCCCTCTCTAGGTCAAATGTCAAATTCCCTGACTGAAATTTGGAATTTATATGACCTATAACAAACCACAAAACCACCATGATGATATTTCACATAATGTATTCCACATCCAGGAATGTTGTTATGACTGATTATTGATATCTAAAATGTACTGCGAACAAAACATGTTGCACACAATATTGTCTGATATTCTATGATTTGAACACGAAAAATGTAAACATTCACTGACTCTTAAACTTCTATGATATTCCAGAAATTCCACGACCAGTGGGAACCGTGGTCATTATTATGCTGCATTCACATGAAACACGGCAAACCGGTAGACAGCAAACACTTTCTGGATGGCACGGCATAAAAGTCCCAACGAAATGGCAGTTGCTATGGCAATGTCGCATTGTTTACAAATAATTAAACCGGTTGTAAATGCCGTCGCAGAGCACAGCAAAACATTTAAATATTTGTACTTTCAACAGCATTACGTTTGCCGTTGCCGGCATCTGTATTTTTTTGCCGGCCACAACTGATTTTGATGTCCTGATCTCGTCCGCTAACAAGATATCCAATTTGCCGTCTGCCGTGTTCCATGTGAACTAACGCTATCAAGGCTAACGCAGCGTTAGCCTTCAAAACTAGTAGGCTAGAGTTCCGTCTGGCTGCTTGTGAACATTAGGTCGTGCTGCGTCTACTGCTTCGATACGTACACATGAATATTCCGCTTCGATTCTGCATGATTGTCCAGCCCTCGTCTGCCTCGACGATGATGGGCATTATCCTGATGTTGTGCCTGTAATGGAAACGCTCTGGGATTTCCTCCCTCTTATAGACCTTCATGCGCGGGTGTGCATCGGCCAAAAGGCTATACACCTCCTCCAACTTCCCTGGAAACACAAAGACAGATGTCATGACATGATGTCATGACAGCAGCCATACGTTTTTCACTGATGGAAGAGCAGATTTCAACTCTCTGCTCTTCTGCAATTCTGGAAAGATGTGGTTAAAAGAAAAACATTTGCAAAAACATGTACCCAGCTGGCCCTGAAAAACTCAATGTGAAACATTAAATATAAGTAAAAAGATATAAATAAAAGGAATAATATGAAGTTACAAACAATAGCCTATGCCATGGCAATGCGTGTCCAGTGTGAGGGGCGGAGCATCTGAGGGACCATCCAATGGCATTGAAGGGAGAAGTGTTTTTCGTTTTGATCTAGTCCATATATCAACAAGCTTTCCCCAGAATCACTGACACACCTTTAACTGTAATTCAAACTGACGATGGCGATACCTGCTTTGGGGAGTATTCCGACAACGGGGCTCTTGTCCACCCAGGTGTACATCTCCCTGGCCACGTACTGATCCAGCTCGATGATACAGTCTTCTTCCTGCTGCGCCATGCCGTGGTCGCTCGTGACAACAAGGTTCACCTCCTCGTACAGCCCGGCGCGTTTCATCGCGGCCCTCAGGTAGCCCAGCTTCTCGTCCACGTCCACCAGCACCGTGTCGAAGTGGGGGTTCTCGGGGCCCAGGCTGTGGCCGCTCACGTCGGGCTCCTCCCAGTAGAGCAGGCCCAAGTCCACTGCCTCCTCCGCGGACGCCGAGAACCACTCCAGCATGTGCTCCACGCGGGCCTCGAAGGGCACCGAGGCGTTGTACGGCAGGTAGCGGGTCGGGTAGACGCCGTGGATCTCCACGTCCGACCCGGGCCACATGGCGGCCCCGCTCCTCCCGCCCGCCCCCTGGTTGGTCGCCCAGAGGGGCACGGCGCCCTCCCACCACCGCGGCTCGTACGCGCTCTCCGTCTCCATGACAAACGAGAGGTTGAGCACCGGGTCGAACATCTCGTTGGCCACGATGCCGTGCGACTCGGCGTGCAAGCCCGTCACCATGCTGTAGTGGTCGGGCAGTGTCTTGCTGATGTAGGCCGGCTCCACGCGCTCCACCCTGACGCCCTCATCCATCAGCGCGTGGAAGTTGGGCATCGGGACGCGGTCGACGTAGTCCCAGCGGAAGCCGTCGAAGGACACGAGCAACAGCTTGCTCTTTTGCTGGTCCCCTTGGCTGGGGGAGATCTGGGGCAAAAGCAGCATCCCCAGGCATGCCATGGAACAGCAGCTCGCTCTAAACAGGGAACCCAACATTGTGTCTTCTGTGACCAGAGACCCTATGGACAACACAGAGATGGATAGACTGGGTTTATGTTAGTTCTAAGGTTAAAGTTTATTTTTCTCTTAGCAACATCAAAATAATGTAAATGTGTGAAATACAGACAAGAACAATAGGTCGCTTTCTCAATATGAACGTAGGAGGAGTTATAAAACATTGCAGGTCAATGATGTCGCTGCAAATTGAGCAGACATGCGACAGAGCGAGATGGCGAATGCGTAGCATCATCTATTTTAAATACAAATGTCAACCTACGTAGGCCTGTTCTGTTCGGCAATAGACAATGAAGATGTAGGTAATTAGTACAGTCTACCGTAGCATTCAATGCGTAGACTATAGCCTATTGTAAATATCCCGATCAGTCGAAACACAAATAACGACTGTCGTCATTTCCAAATGATTGAATTCAACCACACACAGCCATCCAGACGAAACATTGACGGCAATTTAACAGAAAACAGCGATATAATATGGCTAATGTCAACAACATAGCGTGGCTTACCGACTTATCGAAATTAGCAGTGTAGTCCTTTTGCTCTGTACACCCCAAGATAAACAGTCTCGAGTGAGCAGGTTCTGCGAGAGGAAGTCCCGCCTATAATAATATAAGATACAATGTGTACGACTTTACGACTTATAAAAAAATTATTTAACGATTATTTGACGAATTATTTTGACCGTAACACATGATTATGTCGGTGCATGGAAATAATGGACGCCCGATTTCATTCGCAATCGACAAGTGGACAGCTTCCAATGACGTGCCAATTAGAATAAGGGTTGGTTTGGATTCGAGGCAACAGCGGGCCTAGAATAACTTGATGTCGACAGTCTGTCTATTGTGTCTTCATGGGCTGATTTGGTTCTGTTTAGGTAGGCTAACTAGGTTGCTGGGGGGGACAAGAAAGTATCTTCCATGTAAAGACAATAAAGACAATATAAGTTATGTTGAACAACAAATAAATAAATAAAAATAATTAAATAGGCTGTCAGAAATAACGTGACTTGATTTCTGAAAATAGATATGCACATTGTAACAGCGCCAACAGCACTAAATATGTTGCATATAAACCAAGACGGAGATGGCCACAAGATGTCAGTCAAGTACTGTCGTATCGTGGCATATGGGCGTCTGTGAGCACATTCCATGATGATAATTAGAGGCCTATGACACAAATCGACACAAGGTTGCTGTTTGAATTTACAATGTATTGGTACGGTCAACATATATTTTAAACCATATAGCCTACGCATTTATACCGTAATAATAATGCCTGATATGCCTTTACTGTATTACTAATTTGTCCATCTTTAAATTACATTTGTGTGGTAGCTATTATAAAGATTTAT
>JAODTR010058748.1:0-17171 GCA_025399935.1 Amblyopsis rosae
ATGCCACGCTCAAAATTGCTTAAATCACCTTTCTTTCCCATTCTGACATTCAGTTTGGAGTTCAGGAGATTGTCTTGCCCAGGACCACACCCCTAAATGCATTGAAGCAACTGCCATGTGATTGTTGATTTAGATAATTGCATTAATGAGAAATTGAACAGGTGTTCCTAATAATCCTTTAGGTGAGTGTATGTAACATTCAGAATAGTTCCCTCTGGGTGGAGCTGTGGTGCATGCATGGCCACATGGGCCACATGGGCCCAAGCAGCCCTAGGAGACCCTGAATAAAATCCCAGGTCATTTACCAATCCTGTCAAATATCTCTCCCCTACTAGCTTCCTCTGTTTCTCTACAGTCCTATCCAACAAGAAAACAATTATAATAACTGCCTCTATCGCAGACCTTGCTTCAAATAGGCATGTGGTTTCATATTAATCCCTGTCTGAGTTACCTGAGCAGTGAGGTTTCTGTGGACAGTTACTATGAAATCCAGCTCTGTGAAGACCTTCCTGAGAACCTCTTCGTCCACCTCACCCCCCTTCCTAGGGTCAAGTTCAGGGGCAGCATATAGGTCAAAGTTCACATTACTGATCACCAGGGCACAGCCTCGTGGGGATGACCTCATCTTATAAGACTTGATGGAGGCAAGGTAAAAGAAGAAAAAATACAAACGTGAAAAGCAAGTCAAAAAGACATCCATCACAACAAATCAGGTTGAATCGATACATTTTTTATTAATTTAACCACAACTATATCTGACTGCTGAAAAACACCCAAACATCATCAACATTCCAGACAGACACGTGGCAAAGGCCAAATGTAGAAGGTTAACCCATTTCTATAACCCAGCATAGCATTTACCTGCTCACAGTGAGAGAGGTAGAATTCACAGGTAGTGGGAAGTACAGGAGTGGTTATTGGACTATCTGCATCCAGACATGTTTCCATGGACTCTGCAATGGAAAGACAGCCACATGACAGGGATAAATTAACATCTTAGTCACACAGTGCTGTGTCCTCAGTATAATACAACGCTTATTAAGCATTTCAGCTCTAATTTACATGCAGAGATATTTAGTTTTACAACTTTTTAATTCAGGTAAACCAGTGTTTCCTCTAGAAAACTATTTTTGGGGATTCCATGGACCTCTCCTAAAACAAATTTTTTTTTATGTACTAAAAACATTGGTTCAGGTGATAATAATAATAATAAGGATAAACCTCAAATAAATAATCTATCCCCCTGAAATTACCTCAATAATGTACAGTATAATTGCAACTTTATGTCTGGAAGGTCACTAATGTAGATAATATATCAACTGTGTTTCATATAAACATTCAATTTACAGTAGGCCTATCGTTGTTTCAAATCATCCGTTCTTCAGTGTACTTTGTTGATGGTCCCTAAATGCGCATACCTCTGCTGCTGGAAAGTCAAAGTTATACAGTATGCAATCACTGTAATTTAGATAGATTCCAATGAAAACCAAGGTTGCAGTGGACTTTTTATTCGAAATGAATGGTTGCTCTCTTTTCTTCATTTTTTTATCATGAGTTATTGAAGCCAGAATACATCAGAGGACGATTGGTTTGATGTTCACACTTATCAAAAGGCCTGTGCGCTCATTCAAATGAATGACGGCCTGACGTGAACTAGGCCTACTGTTGGGCTTTTAAAGTTAGCAAGCCAAAGAATGTGTAATGTACCGGTAATTCAGTCAGATTTTACAATAGCTAGTTAAGATAAAGTTACACACGACTTGTTCCATTGCTGTGGCTGGAGGAAATACACGTGCAGGTAAACCATTTCATTGCCGTTAACAAGTGTTAGCAATATATTATAACTAAATGATGTAGCGTTTAAGGTAATACTACTACTAGAGCTAGAGCAACAGTCGGTCGGAGCCCTTCTAGCCAACGCTCGCTGTTCATCATAGTAATTTGGTCCCTTAGCCACCAGTGCTTGCATTTGTAGTCGTTTTACACTTTGACAAGGCAGCATCCATTTAACAGGACGGATTAATTAAAATAAGTTGCTCTCTGTGGTTTATTCCAAAAGTTATTGATGCTCTGAATGTCTTGTGTAATATAAAACAAATTTTACGTAGCCTACCTACATCGTGACGTCATCCTCGGACACCATTTAAAATGTCCACACCATGCAGATATATGCAGGTGCATATACATGACAGGTAGCTAGTCTATATTAAGAAAGGGGCTAGTAAACATGAATGTTTTTGCGACTCATATGTTGGAGCAGCATCCGTGTAGATATAGGCCTATATGACCAGTAATGTTACCGGCTATATTTAGACAGACCGGCTGATTGCAAGTCAAGGTGAAAACCAGCTGATTCCGGTCACCGGACAATCGATCGGTGCATCTCTAGTATTTTGTATCCCTTTAAGAGGGGTTTTACATGTATATTTTTGCTTCAACATGTACATATTGTATTGTATTGTGCAAGTCTGTGTAAGGCGTGGCACCCACAGGTGTTGAGTGTAACCAACTGGTAGAGCTGCCTACCAGCTGCTTACAACTGATCAAACGAATTTACATAAATAGACATGTGTATACACTTATATGTAGTGCATACAGGAACGCAAACTGAGTTTACTAAGCATCTCAATACACACAACCACCCTTTTCCCAGACCCAACCTCGATCTCCAAGGTAACAGCAAAATATTGTGAGCAGATCCGATGCACAACCACATTCCAAGTCACACTGCAATCCTACTCACTGTGTGTCCTCTGTCTCTTTGCAGCAACAACCTCTTGTGTTGGAAGTGGAAGGTTACAGTCCATAAAGTTCTACAATCAACAAACACGCATAAGTAAGAGCAAAATATATTAGGACTGACAATGCAGCAAAGAAAAGATACTGTGTCACTTGTCTTTTTTAATGCTGAAATTAAGAGGGGCAAGCAACTATCAGAGGTGTGTATTGTGAGAAATATTGTATTGCCCACATCACCATTTTTCTTTATGCCTCTGAATATTGTAAAATAAATATGAAATAGTTATACTTGATTAAATAAATGTATCAATTATTATCTCAAGAGAGGACAGTGCTCCACTCACCTTTTTGTTCCCATCTGGTGGGCCCAACTATAATTTAAGGCTACATTACCCCTGGTGTAAAATAGGGGTTTGTATTCTTATGATGAGGATGTTCTGTGTCGAGTATTTGTTTGACCTCACCTCCCCATTCTTCTCTCTGCCGTCTCCCTCTGATGACTGTGTGAGCAGGTCACACAAGTGATGCTGTTCCGTGTCTCTTAGAGCGGAGCAAAAACTATTGAAAGCATTAGGGCCTCGTTTTGGTAGAAGATGAAGTAAATCCCAATTACGCTTCTGAGATGTTGGCTTTGCCTATCAGAAGGTGATAAATAGTTTAATTTAGGTAGACAGGAACTTTAAAAGATGCAATAGAGGCAGACTTGATATAAACAAAATACTTTAATAAAAGCAGTAGCCACTGGTTCCACCTATCTGGACACAAGATACAAAGATGCTGATCATGGATGTAGCTTGTTTATATAATATTTGGAAAAGACATTACTTCACTGTTAATCTGTCATAATTTTACTATCCTCTTGACAATTGTTTCCATGAGTCTCCTCTTACATATTATGATTAGCTTTGCACACTATACTACATCTGGCATACATTTAACTTGGGTTTAGAAACAGAAAGTAAGTGAAAGTTCACTGTTCAGCACTATTATTCTCAACATCACATATCAGAAGGGTAGTAACAGTGTAAATACTGTATGAAATTCTGAAAGATCATACAACAAAATGTTAAATGTATTTAGCTGCTCATGCATCAAGACTGCATTTTACGTACCAAAATACTCTCTGCCATGCTTTCTGTCAGGATGCCGTCTGCCTGCAGATGCTGAATAAAAATCTCATCCACCACCATGTCTTTGCCGAGGGCAACGGACCGTTTCCGCAGAGCTCCTCTGTCTCGCTCCTGCATCCCGCACTCCAACATTTTGTCTGTCAACAGTTACACACGATATATATATTACATTTCAATGCAAACAAACCAAATGTCGCCAGAAATAATGGAAGGCAATTTGGGCAACTGACCCTAGTATTTTTATATAGTGTTGCGATAGCGTTTCTGTGCGTTTACATGTAACAGAAAAAGCTACCGTAGGCTACTGTATTTCTGTTTCTGTATTTCTGAGGCTACAGACGTGAAGACCTGAAGAACCGGTAGACGGGCAAATAATATAATTGCAAAACGTTAACTAATTTGCAACATTTTACTGACAAAATAAATGTCTTAAATCAAAACAGTCTATACATGAAAACATGTACATTATTATGAAGCAGATTGGCTAATTGCAAATGCTAACTCGCTAGCTGGCTAACGAGAAACAATGCCCTTTCAGTTGTGCATTGACAATTAAATTAAATACTTACCGGTACTGTGCAACTCTTATAAACGTCCAATCGCGTCTATGTTTGTGAATAAAATAGGTATATTTAATGCCATAAAAACTTCGAGATGTTTCATCCTACATCGCAGATTTAACACCACGTCCCACCAACTTCCGAGTACCGTATATTGTGTACAGTACAGTATTGGAAAATAGGCGGTCTCCAGTGTTTTGAAGATTAGCCAATTAAAGCGTGGATACGTTATAATATCTTACAACGTCGCGAATAAATGAGCTACTTGCAGTAAGTTCCGCCTACTGTAAACATTGGTTTGAAGGGAATTTTGAATTTGAAAATATGCTGTAAATAGTTAACCAATTGATAAAGGTTCATGGAGACTGACACACGACTCTCCTATAGTAGACGACATGAGGATTTTATGTCAGGAGAGGAAGCATGATAGGAATTTGCTCAAATTTAATGACATATTATAGTTATAGCTATTTCCTCTCTCTCTCTCTCTCTCTCTCTCTCTCTTTCTCCCCCCTCTCCCTCTCTCCCACTCTCTTTCTCCCTCTCCCTCTCCCTCCCCCCCCCTCTCTCTCCCTCTCCCTCTCTCTTTCCCCATCCATCCTCAGGCATCCTTTGCCATCCCCTGCTGTTCAGCTCCTCAACCTCACAGTGTGTGCTGTCAATAATTGATGATACCTACTGACTCAAAGGGTAATAGGTCCAAAAGAAAATCTCTCACCGGTTCTCATTACTTATATTTACAGTCAGCCAGTCTGGACAAACCATTGCATGTATTTATTAGAGCAAGGCGATCAATAGATGAACCAGGCTAACTGCTTTGAGTCAGTGGCCATGAGTGTTGCTACTTATTAAAATGAACCCATGGCCATGAGGGAGTTAATGCTGCCTACCAGCAGGATGGAGGGAAGGAAATGGAGAGAGCTTAAATGAGTGAGAGGCAGGGGGCAGAAAGGAGGTGGAGTGACAGAATGCTGTTGAGTGAATTAAATCAACCTTAGCATGCAGCCCTGATTGACGCCATCACACACGGCCGTGTATAAACAGTCACAGTAACATTTAACTATGGAGGGAGAAAAGAGCAACGACAAGTTCTCAAGAAAGAGAAGTTTAACTTTTGGGGCATATGGAGGGTAAGTGAAAACATACTTTGTGTAAATTCCATTATGCTTACATGTATTATTAAAAGTATGCTAGTTAAATTATGGTGATTAGTAAATATTCAATTCAGATTACTTAAAGTTATTCATTGTGAAAGTACATGCAAGTATAATGCAATCTATCCTGAAACATAAATGTTCTTTCTCACTAGTCAGCACTTCCTTATTTACAGTGAGGACACACCAGCACATGGAGATGAGACAAGGTGAGGCTATGGTAACTTTGTTATTTCAGTTGTTTTGATTAAAACGCATTATATCATGATATTGTCACTAGACCGACACTGTGCCACTGCTGCTGAATGTGATGAGTTGTACTCCTTTCTGGTGCAAATCTACCTGATGCTGCAGACCTGAATCTACAGAAAACAGAGTCTCCCTGGACTCTACTGCCAGTGAGAACAAGCCATTCATGTCCAGCAGCAATCAGAGGGTGATCATCCACACTCACATTCCGTTTATACAGGGTATTTCATTATGGCATGGTGTCATGACAACATGCCAGTGTGGCACTCACTGTTAACGACTGTTAATGGTTGAGTCAGTGTTTTCAATGTTCCTCTTCTGCTCCTACATTTCTCTTTTTCTTTTCAACTGAATACCTATCTGTCTGTCTGTCTGTCTGTCTGTCTGTCACTGAACCCTGCAGGTGACCGAGCTGTTTGAAATTATAGAAAAGCTGCAGGTGAGACTACAGTATGATCCAAACAATGTGTGTGGTGATGCCCATGTCATTGCTTGATAATAATCACCCTTCTTCTCTTTAGGGCAGTAGAATAGATGAGCAGCGTTGTGAATTCCCTCTGCCTCTTAAGGTAAGTCTTGGGAAGTAAATGACACAACACGTGTTGACATTGACGTTTTCTCTGATACACAAAACAGAACGTGTTTCCCCAAACAATACTATCACATCTGACATCACTAGAGGTTTGTCTGTGCTCGTTTCAGTCTCAGCTTTTAAAGATTGGCGGTGAGTTGCCCCTCATCGTGCCACCAAAATCAGGGGGCTACTGGATAGACCCCCCTCTGGAGAAGCATGTCGATATGAGTCCCACATCCTCCCACTGCAGCCTAGACCCAGCATGCTATGATATCATGGAGAGAGACAACGAAGCCAAAATCTACAATGACTTCTTCCGTTCACGAGTCAGTAGAATCCTATATAATTCCATTGTACAACTGACTAACACTTCTTTTCTCCTTTCAAGCTGAACTTTCCATATCAGCTGGTGTCGCATACTCACAGTTGATTGGCTATCGGACGTGCAACGGAATAGATCCGCAATGATTTGGAATGATTCAGAGGAAGATGTCCCTTCAGACTTACCATGGAACTGGAAAAACTTTACATTATGATATTGGACCAATATCCTATAATCAATATTATAGTTTTTAAATAATATATCTGTTCAGATATTTATTTTACTAGGCCTAGATTTAGGATTATAATTGATTTAATATTTGTCATTCCGTTTCTGCATTTTTAGTACCATCACACATTCACAGCAGTGGATCCTACATTGGGACCGTTGGTTCTCTCTGTATGTCTGGAGGAAGAGGAGAAAAGAATAAGGGTGATTTTAAGGTGGAGTATTTGATACATTTTTCAATCATGTTGTTATATATTGTTCTGTAACACCACATATTTCCCAATGCTGCAAGTTTACAATCTTAATTTATTGTTTTACAAGGCCCTTGCAGTAGCTTATCCTTTAGCTGAAAATTACACATGACCTTTTTTTGTGATTTTTATCTCACAGAATGAGAGAATGTTCTTTGCATGGAGTGTTCTCCATCTGTCTTTTCCCCAATTTTCCTTCTGTTGTTGAGTTAGCCAAGGTATAAACAACAACACACCGAGTGCTAAATGCCAATCAGAAATAACTCAGTGAACACATTCAAGCCTGACCAAAATGTCACCACTATATCCCTTCTAGATGCTCTGTGACAGTGTGACTGTCTCCAGGTTTGAAGTGGTCTGCTATCTCAAAGTACAGTATATTTCTCTTCATACGTTGTGGTTGACACACTGACTATTTTGTGAAATTCCTGTGAGAATCCAAACCTCTACACCCTTCTTGTTTCAATTCAACCACATTATTCAGGCTCCAGAACTGATAACCGTGTTTGACGAGCACAGAGTGTCGTCCAACTTTAAGTTTGGCATATTGTACCAAAAAGAGGGACAGGTGAGAAATAGTGCCATATTTATACCACTGTACTGTATGTTTACTAAATCACACTTGAAAAATGAAACTATGCCTTGTGTCAGTTCACAGAAGAGGACATACTGAGTAATAATGAGGAAAGTGAGGAGTTTCAAGAGTTCCTGTCTATTTTGGGAGAGACGGTTCAGTTGCAGGGCTTCACTGGGTAAAGTTTCACATGTTATTATGGTGTAATTGGGAAATGACTTAATCAGATGACGTCTGATGCTTACGCCCTTCCTCTCAGATTCAGAGGCGGTCTGGATGTGTGTCATAGCCAGACTGGGTGCGAAACGGTCTTCACTTCATTTCATGGCAGAGATGTCATGTTTCATGTTGCCACCAAATTGCCTTTTACGGAGGGAGACCCACAGCAAGTCAGTTTCATCATAATCCTAAACATATATTGATGACTGATAGGCATCTTACGTAGTGGTTCTATTAGAACTGTGCTACATGAATGTTTGCTGTATTTATTGTCTTTTTTAAATCTCATCCAAAACAGCTACAGAGGAAGCGGCACATTGGTAATGATATTGTAGCTGTGGTCTACCAGGAGGGGCGCACACCATTTCTTTCTGATGTCATCAGCTCCCATTTTCTTCACTGTTTCTTGGTGGTCCGCAGGGTTCGAAGAGGGGAGGCGGAGAAGGCACAGGTGTACCAGGCGAGTAAGACGCAATCCTAGCTTTGAAAAACAACAGCATTCTGAAGAAGCCAACACTATTTCAACTTCCGTATCCATGTCTGCCCCCAGGTGTCTGCCACAGCCAGAGATGATGTTCCTCTCTTTGGCCCAGTCCTCCCAGACCCCCCCGTCTTCTCAGATGTAAGAGACAATGCTGAGAATGAACAAGATATTATGCCTAATTCCCATTCTGGATGAACATTAGAGCTATAAATAGCCTGTTGAGATGTCCATTGTTTTCCCCGTACTGATCACCAGACATCCTTGCTGAGAGAATTCCTTCTCTCTAAGCTCATCAATGCAGAGATCTCCTGCTATAAGGCTGAGAGATTCAGCAGGTTGGAGGTAGACACCCACATCACCTCTAAATATTATTATATTTATTATTCGCAGATGTCACCCATCTCTAACCATTGGTCTTCTCCTTTCTTCCATTTTGTCTTCATCAAGCTGCGCACCCGTTCATCCCTGCTGGAGGGCTTGCATGCTGAACTCAACACCCGTTCCCAGTGTATGACGGGGGATTCATCACTGGAACCTCTCCCTTCTTCTGAGGGGAATCGTGGAGCGGCGGAGGGAAGCGGAGGCTTCATTGAAAACTTTAAGGTGAACACTAACCTTTCAGAGTTGCCATCGCTTATAATAGGTTTCAGCTCATTTTGGCTAAGCCGCCTATCTTTCATTAGAGAGCCATCAGGGCACGGAGTCATTCTTTTGACACCCTTGGTGTACCAAAGAAGATTGGTGGAATTGTACCACAGAGGCCTAAGGTAAAACCATGTGGCAAATGTATCTTATTTAAGCACACATTAATGCAAGTAAGTGTGTAGATAAGCTTTCTTTCTGACTCCATCTAACAGACTGCATATACAGAAAAGGATGGAGAAAGGTGAGCTACAGTACATCAAATGAAACATGTAATTAAGTGTGCCTTCATATGGTTCTAGGTAGTTATTCAGTGTCTCATCTTGTTTTTCAGTGACAAGCCTTCAGGACATGTATTCCCTCTCATAGACAATATTGGATCTGCAGAGGCCCACAAAGGCCAGCCTCAGGAAGAGATGTAGAAATGTTAATGAATATATATTTATTATTTTATTATTTTATTTTAAGTTATTGTCTCTATATTGATATATTATGAATGGTGGTTGACATGACAGTAAATACCATCTTAATGTTAATGTTACATTATCATAGCAGGGATACGAATAAACAATCCCAGTATATTTCAGTGAAATGTATAGGTTTTAGCAGAAGTAAATAAATAAGTACTGATTTATTTCGATCTGTGGAAATTGTTGTCTTTGGAGGTTACAAAGACGTTACCACAAGGTGGCAGTCATTTTTTATTTGTCGCCTAAAGCAAACAAGGTCAAAGGGCGCGTTTATTGCGATATTGTTTTTGTAACCCATAATGTAATTTTCCCAATACTGATGCTCAACAAAGGAGGTTTTTGCTACATAACTGCGGTAAGTTCAAATTGATACAGACCTATGATGCAGACTTGTCGGGCTAAAATAACAGATCCAGCACTTACCGTACACGTTATGCCATTTTGCAGCGAAAAACCATCAGAACACACTGATAATCGGAATATGTCATTGTCACACATGAAAGTGATCGAGTTATTCTATGATGTGGTTTCCCCATATTCATGGCTAGGCTTTGAGGTAAGAAGTCTACTTTAACAATGTTGTTTTGATACCGTCTTTAAATAGAACTGTTGAGTTTGAGTCATTAATTGATTTGCACTTGCACTGTACTGTAGGTCATGTGCCGTTACAGAAATGTCTGGAACATAGATCTTAAATTAAAACCTGCGTTTTTGGGAGGCATCATGCAGGGTTCAGGTAATCTTTTGCAAATTACATTTAATATTTAGTGTGTCAGTGCTGGCATGTCTTTATATTGCAATATTTAAGTAACGTTATAACATTTGTATTAGGCAACAAGCCCCCTGGACAGGTTCCAAACAAATTCATATACATGACCAAAGATCTGAGCCGCTTGGCCCAGTACTTTGATGTTCCTCTCCAGACTCCATCTGACCCTGTTGACGTCATGTTTAAAAAAGGTATGCATTATGCAATAGTGTGTACAATGATTAGATATCTGACCTTGTACTGAGTGAAGGAACAATGCTTGCCTGGACATTAACCCCCCTAACGTTTTATTTAAAGAGGTCCTCCTTTTTCTAGTAGTAAGTTTATTTTTGCATTCTAGGTTCTTTGTCTGCAATGAGATTTGTTACTGCAGTCCAAGAAAGGGAGAAGAGTGGAGACAAGCAGGTAGAGCAGGTGTCTCGAGAGTTGTGGCGCAGGATCTGGAGCGAGGACAAAGACATTACTCGGCCTGAATCGCTATCGGAGGTACCGGCACACGCCCACTAGTTTGTGGCTCCGCTGGTGATTTAGGGGATAATAAACATGTGTTTGCAATATGTTACTTTCACAGGCAGCTATGAAGGCAGGGCTGTCAGCCAGTGAAATTGAGGAGACAATGAAGCTCTATAACTCCCAGCAAATAAAAGACAAGCTGAAAAGCACAACCCAAGAAGCGCTTGATCACGGGGTCAGTTACAGCAACTTGTATTCTCATTACAATTTTGTCAAATAATTTCCTTTGGCTGTAGTGTTGCATGATTTTGACAGTCAGTCTATTCAAAGTATTTCCTTATTTGTTTTCCAGGCATTTGGTTTCCCCTTAGCTGTGTGCCATATACATGGAAAGGAAGAGATGTTCTTTGGTTCTGACAGATTTGAGCTCATGGCGTACTGTATAGGTAAATATGCTAACACCTTTCACAATTACATGATGGTACACATTTTCTCTCAAACTAATTCAACTTTAACATGTATTTTTAATATGACATTTTAATTACTGAAGCTGTTTCACATGAAATAATGCAATCAGTGTGTATGACTAATATCGAAGTGTTAATTATTAATTATTAATTATATTATTAATTATTATTAATATTAGAACACAGGGCTAAATTATCCAATGGCTGAGTTACATTTAGTCTTGATTTAATTAGGCAAATTCATAAAAAAAATCTAATGAGATTTCAGTCTTCCCAGTATTCTTGTCCAATAACATCCTTCTGTGTGTTACAGGAGAGAAGTGGGCAGGACCTCAGCCTAATAAATCATGTGCCAAACTTTGACCTGAAAAATGTTTTTGATACACTGATTATTAATAATGATGTGCTCACATCGAATATACATGGCATTTTCTTAAGTTTTATAATATTACTTTATTAACTTTAAAATGCTCACTATAAACTTTAAATCGCATGACGTGAATAAATATAGTAAATTATGCTAAATGCCCTAATTTCTGACTCAATGATCCGCAGAGAGACTAGACAGGTTTGACAGATAAGCCACAATAAAAATGCCACATGTTAAATGAAAGGCTGGGGGGGGGGGTGAGGGAGAAAATTACATGGATCAAGTGGTAGGACCAGTTTTTTCAGACAGAGGAGAAAGGTAGGGCTAGCAGCAACTGAATTAAATGAATGGATGAATGTTATGAGCACCGGTGTAGATGATATATCACCATTAATTCCTTGAAGCCAGTGCAATACCTAATATCACCCTCCTGACAGTCAGACACGGTGGGGCAGAGCAACACAAAGGAAAGGCGGAGATAAGGAGGGTGGAGTTCAGATCATACTGTAAGGTGTAACATAAACACAGCAGTACAGGGATCCCTTGAGCCTGACAAATCACCTGAGAGGATCAAGGCTGCGAAGGAGTGAACAGTAGAGCGGTGCCTGGATTACTCCATGAATAGTAAACCAATATCATGGAGGATGTAACAAGTGCTGGCTCATGTGAGAGTCAGGGCAGCAAGTGATGCAGAATTAACTGGATTTGAACTCTACATTGGATTGAATAGAAGAAGTAAGTCAAATACAAAGACTGGTGGATATTCTTTTGTTCGGTTGGTGTTTTGGATATTGGTAATATAGGCCTATACACATGGATTGTAATATACAAGGTGTTTGTTGATGCTCATTCTAGTGTTTATTGATATTCCTTGTGTGTATGTGCTGTATTAGCTGTATATTTGTCTTCTATACAGTATGCGGACGTGTAAAGTATCTGTTGACTGTGCGCTATAACAATAACCTAGCCCTGAGGAAAATGCAGCAGTACAGGTTAGGCTGGGTGATCCTAGCCATGATGTCAAACGAGTCATTTTCTAACTGTGTTTCCGTGTGGCTGGGAGATGCACTCTGCTTACTGCCCTTATTCCTGAGGGAACATTTAATCTGTAACACTGCATATGCAGCCCATGCATGGTTATACAATAGTAATATACACAAGTAGTGCTTCTGTAATTGAGTTAAGGGTGTTGGGCGTTGCCTTGTGAGAACCATCACGGTGGTTATTTATCTGAAAGATTGTGTCCCAGAGTAAAACAGGCAGAGGACTCAGTTGTACCTGATGGGTATGCTCAGATACATTATACTTATATCTAACTGCCAAGCTTTATAAGGCGTTAAGAAAGACACTAAAGGTATTTGTGAGCGTTGAGGCCCTAAGGTACTGAATGTGTATATATTAACGTGTTTTACTCCCCATAGAATTGTGTCACATAAATGGGAATACAGATGGGTTTTTAAACTGAATTTACTTTTTTAATTGATGTATAAGCAAGGGCAATACCAGCAGGATACGTTTTACAGCATTAACGCAATCTCTTTTTCACATAACAGGATGTCGTCAGGCTACGCCTGCCAAATAGGGGATACCATTTGTGGTAAGTTATGTGTTAGTCTTAAAGACTACCCTTCCACTTTATCCTGCTCTGTATGTCAGACTGGTGGATTTGGCGTTGTACCCTTGTAAATACAAGCCACACATACAGTAGCTCTATTTTGAGACCCAAGTGAGTCTAAAGGCAAACATGCTCTCGTCTGTGTTCCCCCTGTGTGCAGCGATCAGTGTGTACGAGCAGGATGTAATAGTGGTGCCCGTCTTGCTGGTGGCGACCTTCCTGGTCACGCTGGTCTTCATTCTGCTGCTGCGCTTCTGTCCAGAGAAGGTGGACCGCCTGCGTCCACATGCCTCTGACAGGCCATACAGATCCCAGCGCTCCAGGAGAGTGCTGCACGGCATCGACGGTAAAGGGCATTCAGTAGATCACATCAAATGACAAAGCAGGGTGGTTTGGTGTTTAGCAGCAAGGCCCTGGGTGACTGATTGATTGGGGGCATTCCTGTGGGGAGTTTGCATGTTGTTAGGTTAATACTCCTGACATTACCCTTGGCCAGGGCAATATCACTAGTCTCTGGGTGCCCATAAATAGTTTAGATGGGTCAAATAGATAGGAGAACCTTCCCCATGAGGATTATAATCCAAATGGAGACATCCTTATCAACACTTCACAAGGACTAATAGCTCTATTTACATTACACTATGTATTCTTATGTTAATGCTTGGATTTATCCCTGATTAGCATAATAATTTTTCTCACTAATCCCCCCCGCCTGCCACTCCCTCTTTGTCCACAGCTCCAGCAGGTATCAATGTCCTGGAACATGAGAGCATAGCGCTGGACATACCCACCACCTACTCCACCTTCAATCCTGCACACGCCTACAACAGAGACGTGTCCTCCTCCAACCAGCCACGCCAGCCAAGCATCAAGACCGGATTCACCCCTGTGGTCCAGCCCAGAGAGCTGCCCCGCCAGCGGCTGCCCGGGTCCTTCGACCTGGTCACCCCTCTCCCCGCAGCATTCTGTCTGCGCTCCGACACGGCAGTGTCCCTCTACAGGGCCCGTATGGAGAACAGGAATGTGGTGCTACGGGTGCTCAAGGGTGAGTGAGTGCTATTAGCTTCTAGAGTGGTTGTTTGTTGTCCCTGGTTGTAGATGAATAGAAGTAGGCAACGTCGCTTTTTTGACTCACTTAATCCTTTTTATAGGCAGAAGCATTATCCTATAAATTGTATTTTGATCTGATCTACTGCAGTATCTTTAATTTTTTTTAAACAATTTGTACAATTGTATTTCATGCTACAAGACTTCTAGTGTCAGTGTTTACAAATATTTGTTTTATGACCTGATTATTGACCCTGTAGAGTGCTCTATTATCCATTTTATTTAATCAATCCCTGTTCTAAAAACTGTAAGCAAATGCATCTTTCTGTATTTTAGTTTTACTGGGCATTAGCTAGAGTAGCTAGAAATGTTCATCCCCTGTAATACACTTTAGCTGTGTCAAGGTGGTCACTTGGCTTTTATCCATCTTCCCAAGACTCTGCTGATGCCACGGAAAGGCACAACTTCCTAGGCTTTGCATCTTTCCTGGCCCAGCTGGGACCACACCCCTTCCTGCCAGAGCTGCTGGGCGTGATCTCCCTGCGGGCCCCCCTGGTTACTGTTGTGGAGGAACTGGAGAACAGAGATCTGCTCAGCTTCCTGTGGAGATGTAGACAGGTAGGCCTGCCTGGCAAGGATGTGAATTCACTGTCTCATTCAGTTGTTCCCATAGACCACATAAAATGGACAAGATGTCCATGGTGTACCAAAATAAGATTGAAAGTGGCTGTTTGAAGTGCTCCCTGTTCACAGGCTACAATAGAATACCATTTTCCCTCACTTTTTGTGAAAAATAATGGAATAAATTAATGGTATTACCGTTTTTATTATTATTATTATTAAAGTCACAAGCCAGTTTGAAAATAAACTTTTTTGTTTTGTTTTGGTCAGCAACCTACACATCCTCCTTGTGAGATGACTGAGAGACGAATCTTTAACATGGCCAAACAGGTTGCCACAGCGTTGGTTAGTATGCCGATGTGTGATGGGCATATTCATTGGTTTAAACATACTGTATGTTTGACTTTCAAATTACATCATCAACACCAGTGGTCCCCAGTCCTGGTCCTAGAGGGCCGCTGCCCTGCATGTTTAAGATGTCTCCCTACTCCAACACACCTGATTCACATGAATCGGTTGATATAACGAGCTATTCATTTGAATCAGCTGTGTTGGAGCAAGGAGACATCTAAAACATGCAGGGCAGCGGCCCTCTGGGACCAGGATTGGGAACCCTGATCTACATAAGTCAAACTGTAACCCTGTACTAACCTCTTTAAATGTCTCTGTTCCCTCTCACTAATGCCTATTGCATTACTCAAAGTGTTTGAGTAACCACAAACCTTTACAATGTGTTGTTGTCTAATTAGGAATTCCTTCATAGCAAAGATCTTCTTCATGGAAACGTCCGAGCTTGCAGTGTTTTGGTCAGCAGGGAATACACTGCCAAGCTTTGGGGCCTGGATGGGGTCTATACAAGAAAGAACCCCAAAGCCACTCCAAGTGAAGTGCTTGGCATGAGGAAGTGGCAGGCGCCAGAGCTATTGGTCAAGAAACCAGCCAGTCAGAGCTGTGATATGTACGTTTGTGATATTATGCAAATATACTGTGGGTGACACTTTGTTGTATATTATATATCATGTATACTACATTATATATAATCTAGTATTGTATATTATCTACAGTAGTACTTGTTAGTATCTGTCATCTAGTACTCTAAATGGTCCATTAGCTAGTATGGTTAAGTAATCTTCATCCAGTAAAAAGCTGCTATCCACTTAATGATGGATTGGCCTTTTGTAACTGTACATTCTCTTCTCTTTCTCTAGTTGGTCATTTGGCATCTTATTGTATGAAATGATAACATTGGGTAAGTAAATATAACTATTCATCAAGTTCAGACAACTGCTCATGTGACTTCCATGATAATTAGGAGTTTTCTCTTTGCACCCCCTAATCTCCACAGGTGAAGCCCCATTTGCAGACATCTCAGTTAATGAGCTTCTACAGTTCCATCAGCGAGGAAAAATGTTGAAAAAGCCCACCACCTGCTCCAGTACACTGTAAGTATCAACTTTTTATCCCCTGATATAACTGATCTAGTGTGTAAGGAAGAGTGAATCTCAGCCACTATCATCTCTCAGATATGCCATCATTAAAGCCTGCTGCCAATGGAAGGACCAGGATCGACCCACACTGGCTGAGCTCAGACACAAGCTCCAATCTGGAGAGAAGAATGCCAATGAAAAAGTCATTAAGATGACTGAGCCAATTAACATTGAGCAGTATTTGAAGGAGGCAGGATATGGGGAAGCCAACAGCTACACGGTTTTCTGATTACAAATGTTGCCAAAGTGCATAAATACAAATAACTGTCTACTGAAGGAAACAGTGGGATCTTGCAGTGCAGGCCAAAACAAGAGCTCAGCTAATGAACTGCTTCCTCGTTAAACACATTGTTGTGAAGGTAATGTTGAAGGACATTCCAAGTTATTTTGTTACAGTACAAGAACATAACCTGGCACATCTTCATCTTAAAGTTGAAGAATATATAAGCATGTATATACACAGGTGTGTGTGTGTGTGTTAAGAGATAGATAGATAGATAGATAGATAGATAGATAGATAGAACCGTTCAAAAGTTTGGGGTAACCCAGACAATTTCATGTTTTCTATGAAAACTCACATTCTTTCCTCAAATGAGTTGCAAAATGAATAGAAAATGTAGTCAAGACACTGACGAGGTTAGAAATAATGATTTTTATTTGAAATAATAATTGTCCTTCAAACTTTGCTTTCGTCAAAGAATCCTCCATTTGCAGCAATTACAGCCTTGCAGACCTTTGGCATTCTA
>JAODTR010058759.1:0-39746 GCA_025399935.1 Amblyopsis rosae
CAGGACTCCATTCAGGGTCTCCAGGAAGGCCGGATACTCTGAACTGCTGTTCGGTGCATAGGCACTGACAACAGTCAAGAGTTTTTCCCCCCACAACCCGTAGGCGCAGGGAGGCGACCCTCTCGTCTACCGGGGTAAACTCAGATGAATAATATTATATATTATTCATCATTATTCATCTAATATTATATATTATTCATCTAGATGAATAATATTATATATTATTCATCTGACTGATAGAACATGGAAACAATACAAATAAACCAGGTATATACTAGATAGGACATTTCTAACAGCATTAGAAGTCGACTAACCACTGTGATTGACAAAGTGTTCACTCAGTTGAGGCTGCATGTCACAGATGTTAAAGGGGCTACTAGGTCTACAGTGTAGCATTTCATAATACGTTATATAACTATTTAACAGTTTGTTTAAACAGAGAAACATAGCAGTAGATACATTGTCATTGAATTAATTGTGGACCATCTTCCTTCTCATAAAACCTTGTGGCTCAGGGAAGCTATTTAACAGCAGATGCTGTAACAAACCAACAACATTGCCAAACAACGGCCTTGTGAAAGAAAATGAATTGGTACAATCACTCCTGGTCAGCCTGTGTAAAGTTGCGCTGGCTAATTAATGCCGAAAGAAACGACGATAGGATATGTATTTGATCAACATGCACGACGATGAACTACCTAACTACTGCTGCGTTCAACTCGTGATAACGACATGGGAACTCGTGAACTCGAAGCTTTCAGAAAAGTTCCAGTTGACGACGTCGTGAATACCACAAGATAGAGGCGTTCACGTTAACTCTTGTCGTGAACATGGTAAACACGACCGAATATGAACGCAGCATTCCCAATGACGAGCTTTCACACCGGAATGACAGAAACGTACTGTATCCGTAATTGGCTAAAAGCCTATAAAAATCGACTTCCTCGGCAGGTTGTATACTACTGCTACGGATTAAGAAAGTGTGTCTCTGACTGGCTGCTGCTTTTAGTATCTGAAACGCTGTATGTAATTGTACCCTACTTTTTGAAGCCATTTAAATGCATGCACTTAGCCTTCCATACAAATGCAATGAAAACCATTTGTAGCACTTGAGTTTTCTGAAATTGTTTTCTTCTTTCAGATTCGTGTTGTCAAGAACAATGGCTGACAAACCAGACATCAGTGAAGTCTCTCAGTTTGACAAAAGCAAGCTCAAGAAGACAAAAACTGAAGAGAAAAACACCCTGCCCACCAAAGAAAGTAAGCTCTCTGCTATTGCAATTCCTCTGATCTACAGTCTGTTTCTAGGCATGTAAGTTCTTCTTAAGCGGTTTTGGAAAATGCACAAAAGCATCTTAGTTTTTGGACAACAGTGGCTTTTTAAATGTTTTCTGGGTTTGAAATGTGTAATTCTCAACATGTTTCCTAATGCCAACATTCTGTGTAACGTCCATGGTGTTTTCCAAACTCATGGTTCTACACAAAGTAACTAAGAACATATTTTTTTAAATTTTTTTTCTCCTCTACAGTTATCATCCAGGAGAAAGAGGTTGAGCATGAGAAAGCTACTTGATGCCACAAAGGGCACATGACTCTAGACCTGTAGATGACCATATTGTTGCAGCAAGAACCTTTCCTGGGAGGATATGGGTGCTTGATAATAAATTATCTCTGAAACTGTACACTGGCTCTGGAGTTAAACTGTTCTTGCTTCCTCTGATCTGCTGCACAAGCACTGATTTATGGTAACTTTAAGTTGAGATGCAAGTGTAGATTTCAGTTTCTATCAAACAAGTTTGTTTCCTGCCTTTCTAATACTACTATTGCACTCCTATAAAAGTCTGTTTACTGTAGCTATGGCTGAAGAATCACTTTATGCACAACACTCAATGTGGTGGCTTGACCTGTATGTACATAATGTTAAACTGCTTCTTTGTAGAACTGGCAGTTGAGTGTTCACATGTCCATTGAAACAGATGTTGTCACATGAGAGATATGGGGGGGAAACATTGTTCTACCATATTTGAATTTAACGTTGGGATTTGGTAATTTCATAGCCAGTACATAGTTTAAATGGCCTGTGGTTCAAGTCTGGAACGCTTTCTAAGATGAAAGTATGGCTTTGTTGGCGCAGCTTGGGTGTGCAAATTGTTCTAGGAGCGACACACCATGTTGGCTAACTTGTGACATGCTGGTTGGAGAATGGGATGCCATCCTCTACTGCTAATCCCACCAAGACATGTTCTTTACAAATGTAGCACAACTTAAAACATAATCAGGCTTTCTGATAATGTGTTCTCTTTGCTTGTAAAGAAGCATTGTTACAAAGAATTTACCAAACAAATGTCCTTTTTCTTATAATATACACTTGATTATGTAGATAGTGGATTTAAATTATTGAATTGACTTCAATTTTACAGGTTGATGTCAAGGCCAATTTTAAAGGAATGAACTACTGATCAGCCATAACAGTGTGGCCACTGACAGGTGAAGTGAATTACACTGATATCATCATGGCACCTGTCAGTGGGTGGGATATATTAGGCAGCAAGTGAACATTTTGTCCTCAGAGGTGATGTTAGAAGCAGGGAAAGAGTAAATTGTTTGATGGCTAGACAGAGCATCTTCAAAACTGCAGTACCTATCAAAAGTGGTCCAAGGAAGGAGAAGCGGTGAACTGGCAACAGCGGCCAAGGCTCATATTAGGCTATACTCATATACAGCTTTAACATATTGCTGTTTTTTTTGTACACATTTACAGCATTTGGCAGAATGCAGGTATGCACTAAACACTATTTTTCAGCGACAGGTTTCATTAACATTGTATTATTGATTCCCTGTGTGCACTTCTTTGTTGGTTTCTCTTATAGATATTGTGATTTTATTCAACTGGCCCAGTCCATCTTCGTTGGATTTCCCAATCTTTTCAAAGCAACAGAGGTTTATCTTTATAATCTTCGTGAGTTATGTCTGCCCTTTCTGTGAGGCACAGCCACAGAAAAGCTTAGCCTCGTGAGACCGTCCTGATCTTGTGAGCTCCAATATATTTAGCCACAAGTATCAGTCTGGAACCCAGTGCCAAAGCATTTGTCAACCATTTAGAAAGCAATCAGGACGGTTGACCGATCACAAGCCCCGCCCCTTTTAGCCTGTCCTCCAATAACCCTCCAGAAACTCCAACTGTCTGGCTGCATCCGAATAGACTTTTTCTATTAGGAACCTTCCTAACTGAGTGAATGACACGGAAGTAGCTAGATCGCAGCCATTATAAAAGCTGTTTGAATTATATTATTGCTAAGGAAAGGTGATTCAATGCTTCCTCTCTTGGGTCCTTTAGCATAGGGTACACTGGATCACCCTTTACAAAAGAAAATGAGATAATGCCGTCCCACAATTCCTTGCGACACATCATTCAGCTATTCACGAAAAAAAACGGTCGTCATAACGTCATAATACCCCTTATTTATGTCAAACCGTTATAACATTTATTCAGTAGACTGGATATTGCTTACGTATATATGCAACGTCATTTCACCTAGTCAAAACTTTGATTGAAGATATCTATTACGTCATTTTGACTAATCAAAACAGCAGTTTAAGATATCTGTAATTCAGGTTTGACTAGTACGTTTCAAACGGATATCGCCATTCATGTGTATGGGGATTTTGATTACAGCTATCTAAATCACTTGCAGATATCCTAAACGTCTATTGTTGATATCTTTAACAGAATAACGACTGGCTGAAATTCCAGTTCCAGATATCTATAATGTAATTCTGAATATTCACAAATACAGTTCAAGATATCTTAAATCCTCAATTCAAGATATCTACATCGTCCTTTTAAGATATCTTAAATAACGTTTTAACTAGCCAAAATCAGTTGTAGGACTTCTGATTAATCAGAAGGCCGAAATAGGTTGCTATGCACCACACTGTGGGATAAACAAGAATAACTCCATTAGTGACAGACCTGCCCATGGGCTTGGCTAACTCGCTTCTGGCGAAAGGTCCGTTCATCCCTCACCTGAAATGGGTCCAAGCAGATATGTAAAACGCTGCAAGCAGTGACATTTAATGGGTAGAGAAAGCCATATCTACAGTTTTTTACATAGGCCTATGCAATATATGGTCCATCGTGATGCAGTTTATTATTTAACGGATTATTATGCTGCCATTCAGACTAAGATTGAAGCCATCAGAAATGAAAAGGAGTCTGAGTCTGACAAATTGCTGAAGACCCAGTTCAAGGTGGAGCTGATGGTTTACACCCAGGACAGCACATACAAAAAAATAAGTTGGCGGCAGAGACAAGTGGAACTTTCCAATATACTCCATTCCAAGCAGAACAGTCAGTATTACAAAGAAACCCGCACAGAGATGATGCACCACCTAGAATGCTATTATAAAGTGAGTTTTTGCTATTTATTATGTGTACAAATTGATTTCTAACTCTCTACTGAGGATTGAAAATAGCTGTTTGCTGCTAATGTAAAATGAAGGAAAACTACCTTAATTCTAATAAAGTGCAAAAACAATACATTTACAGAAATGTCATTAAAAGGTTTTGCAGAGAAAAACTGTTCTTTCACAAATTTTCCAAAATAGTTGTTTGCTGCTAATGTAATGTTTGTGTATATAGTGTGTATGGGACCTTTTTATTTTTTCATTCATATTTATTCTTTCACACTCCAGATCGCCAACCAGCGTTTGGCTGACCAGGTTCCTCTGGTGATCTGCTACCTGATGTTGCAGGAGTCTGCTGTCCAGCTGCAGAGGGAGATGCTACTTATGCTACAGGACAAGGAGGAGATAGAGTTCCTTCTTCATGAGGACTCTGGCGTAAATGTCAAAAGAAGCAATCTTCAGAATCGTCTTGAGCGGCTGACAAAGGCACGCGCCTACCTGTCAAGAGTTTTAACACGTTCGGCTTTGTGAGTTAAAATTTAGCTTGAGCTATGAAGACCACGTACTGGATGTTAACTGTTAAAATTGACTTTACTGATTTGTATTAACAGTAAAGGATTTCCTTTTTTGTTTTATTTAACTTTGACTATTATTTCTTAAACGCCTATAATATCATTCAATTTGTTAACTGTCGTTTTAGACTGATGTTTCTCCTTTTAAGTATTGTGTTTAAGATTGTGTTGCATTTTCTGCTGGTATTATGTGATACTTAATGTGATATCGTCATTGGCTATCTGATGGGATGAGAATGGTTACATAATACGTTTGCTAAATGACAAAACTGAGTTAAATGGTCCATGCAATAGCCTACTAACCTAGAAAATGTAGAATTTTTACAATAGTTGACATTTTGTTTTGTGGGATATAAATAGGGTTGTAGCAGCAATGTTGGTAGACTATGTCAATGCCTTTGCTGACCAAGGACTATTTTCTAACGGTTCCCTGTTAGCATGTAACCCAAAATTCAGTTTGCGATATTAAAGGACCCATTACATGAAAACCAAGTATTTCTAGTTGTTTTTGACATTAGCAATGTTGATGTGACACGGACAAGTGCTTGGCCTTTCAAGGTGGACTGGGGTCTTTTCAGATCACGACCCCCCAAAATAACAGCGCCAGAGACTCGTGACCCCCGCTATCGCCAGAGGTGGTAGAAGAATAACAGACATATTATTATTTGATAGTATTTTAATACAGGCTAGTAGCAGAATACATTAATGTATAAAATGTACTACTGCTACTAACAATTATGGCTAAACTATGGCATTTTTGTCATTTTAAATTATTTAATTTATTTCTGAAAATCATATTATGACCCCCTTCTGTGTCTCGCGCCCCCCTGGGGGGTCCCGACCCCCAATTTGAGAACCACTGGTGCTAGTGAGTTTTGCTTGTGCTGAAAAGTACGATTGTTTATGCTAGAAGTATAAACAATGTGAAATCTATTGTAGTTTACAGAATACACTGAAGAAGGGACACAGCACCATAGACCCTGATCCTGCCAGGTGTGTTACGTGATGTTTGCATGGGTCATATTTTGTGTAAATATGCTATCATTTGTAGCAATGTCTAGATTTGTATTTACCGGAAAACATTGGGGAGCAGGTAGAGCTGTCTCCTGCTGTATTTTGTCATGTGAACCAGGAAGCAGGGGTCAAATTTATTAGATTGGCAGCTACTGAAGCCTATGCCCCTAGCGTTCAAAAGGTGTCCATGTAGACCAGGTGTCCTCAGACTAAAGGAGCCAGATACTGCAACCCAATCATTTTTGAAATTTCCCCTTTATAGCAACAGCAATGTATTTAGTTGGACCTGCCTAAAATACAGTAGGAGCTAGATCTATGGTGTCAATATTGTTTCACAAATCGAGCTAGGGATTTCTCTTTAGTACAATAACATACCGTTTTTAGCTGAAAATATTTGGTGCATATAAACCGTGTTGCTTGTAGCTACAGTAGGACAGTCTCTGCTGCAGAGTAGACAGACAGCGGCACCTGGTGGAAGCACTGGAATGCTACACTTCCCCGGCCCTGGAACAAGCAGCCGCAGTCTTCAACAAGCGATCATCTGATGAGGAGGCCTATAAGCTTCAATCTTTACAATTCAAATTCGCCTTCACAATCTGTCATTAAGGATTGATGACCAGGTGCAAGTGTGTGATGCTACATAGATTCTAATAATAAAGTAGTCCTGTACAGTTTGTGTAGGGGTGATATGGGGGTACCGGTTGAAGGGTGCTGTCTGAGCACACAATTGTACAGTTTCCATTTATGTGAGACTGTCCAGGTCTAGTGAAGGACAGGAATCATGTGTCATGTGTGTGTAGTGATTGGGGGATACTGTTTTGTCCAGCCCATAGGCTACTGCAGAAATACATCGATTTTGTGGCATGTGATTATGGCTTGTAAGGACCTAGGCTAATAGCCTCTTACCAACAAGACTGTGGTAAACATTGCGAGAACGGGAAGACCCAGTATTACCCAGAATTAATTAAACATGGGCTAATGCACAATGCCCCTACTAGCCCTTTGGACAAACCAGAGACAACATACAATTTCTACAATTTCTTTACAGTATCAAAGATGTGACTTAAATCCAGGACAAACCCTATGTTAACTGATAACCACCGCATAGCCATGAACTATATAATACTCTAGTGATTAATGTCAGACACTAGACAAGCTAAAGTTGGGTCCTTACTATACTTGCATAAAGTCTACTAAGCGTCAAGAACCGCCTACTTGAGGAGAGGTACTTTGATTGGCATGCACTCAGTTCATCCAAGTCAGAACTTTCAAATCACAGCAATCTCCTGTCACTACTGGTGTTCCCCAGGGCTCTGTCCTGGGGCCCCTTCTGTTAATCATGTATCTACTTTCTCTCGGCCATATTTTCCATAAATATAACATCCATTTCCACTGATATGCAAATGAAACCCAGCTTTACCCGTCTACCATGCCTACCTCTACTCTCCCACCCTCCTCCCTTTCTGATTGCTTAAAGGAAATCAAATCCTGGTTATCTCATCAACTTCCTCAAACTTATCAGTGATAAAACTGAGCTTCTCCTCATTGGCAGTAAATCCACTCTGACAAAATCTGACAGTTTCTCTCTTACTATTGATAACTCCTCACTTTCCCCCTCCCCTCATGTCAAGAGTCTGTGTGTCATCTTCGACAGCACATTATCATTTAAAAATGACATTAATAATGTAATTAGGTCTGCATACTTCCATTCACACAACATTAATCGTCTTCGACCGTCTCTCACACCCAACAGCAGTACCACCCGCCCGTTTGTCCACCATGGGGTTTAGAGCCTTCAGCCGCTCTGCCCCCCGCCCCTGGAACTCCCTTCCACCAGACATCCATGTAACATTGATTCTCTTCCCATTTTTAAAACTCTCTTAAAAACACATATCTTTCAACTGGCATATTCAACATGATCACTGCTCATCTGGACACAGCAATCTTCGGTTTTCTTAATTGATTATAGGACCTTACAAATTTTATGCACTGTATTATTGTTTTTTATTTAATTATTGTCACATTGTTATTTACTTTTGTCTTGTAAGGTGACTGTTGGATCTATTAATTATGAAACTCCCTTGGAGAGGCTCAGCCAAGAAGTTTGTAACGCTTCTCATGTATCTAATTAACAACACCAACTAATATAATGTTAAGTTCAGAACCACAAGCCCTCCTGAGAGAGTCTCGACCGAAAAGGCTGTAAGGCTTCTCGGTATCTAAGGTCTTAGAAGTAGCAATCTGGACCATCTGCTAAGTAATACACTACTTCTGTCCTCCTAATAGTAAGGCTCTGTTTGTTCTAGGTATAGGAATGGTTAGATGTGTATCAAAATGCATAGGTGAGAGGTGGCAGATGGAAGGGTCAGGGAGTAACCCTTGCATCGCGACATCTCCTAGTTGAGCTGAGACTGGTTAAAACATTGCATTCTTACTACACATGTATTCTAATGGTGTCATGGTCTTAACAAAATATGTGACATGAAAATAAAAAATAATCAGTATTTCCAGTTTTCCCCAACAGTGACATTGGGTGCTTTGAAAGTCGCCTATAAATAAAATGTATTATTATTATTATTATTATTATTATTATTATTATTATTATTATGCACAATGACCAATTACATAACTCAATGATCAAATCAGACGTTACATTTACAGAGGGGTTATATGGGAAACTATACGGCACTATGGCTGTTAGCTGCTTAAAATAAATTGAAAGTTTTATATTCGGTAATAAATAATTAGGATGTTCAGTGGACTAAACGTTCTGAACGTTTAATTAACTTTTTCACTGAACGACGTTTTCCTGGAAAACTTTTCTGAACTACTTTCAAATACGTTTGCTGCGTTTAATGGGAGTGGTGTCAGCGAGCACTGACTTCCTACTAGGAAGTGTAGCCGCATTACCAGTTTTTTTTATACAAGTATCTGTGAGTAACCTGCTGTTCAGTCAAACTCACTTCCAACGCTGCCGTTCGAGTTCATTGAACAGCAAATGTTCCACCATCCTGAACGCAGGGTGCGCTAGTGTCACACGGTCATAACGGAAATACTTATATATACGGCTACAAGCCAATTGTAATCGATTTTCTCCCCAGGACCAGAGTGGAGAACTGTTGTTACTGATTAAGAAGGTGCGTCTCTGTTGGACTGGCTGCTGCTAATTATCTGAAAAGCGGTATGTAATTGTGTTGACATCCATTGCCTTATTTGCGCAGTCTAGCCTTTTTGTAACATTTGTTATTTGTTTAACTTTTTTTTTTAATCTTTCAGATTTGTGTTGTCAAGAACAATGGCTGACAAACCAGATATCAGTGAAGTCTCTCAGTTTGACAAAAGCAACCTCAAGAAGACAAAAACTGAAGAGAAAAACACCCTGCCCACCAAAGAAAGTAAGTGTTCTGCTATTGCAATTCTGCTGAGCTGCAGTTTGTGTCTAGACATGTAAGATACAGTTAAACTTAGGAAAACTGTTTTGGGAAATGTTGGCACAACACCTTATGTGTTTTTAGACTATACCATGCATGTCTAAGGCGGGACTTTAAAACAAACATGTTTATGGGTGTAACATGAGTAATTCTCTTAACATATTGTTTGCTAATGCCAACATTCTGTTAGTATCACGTCCATGTGGATTTCAAATACAAAGTCTTATGGTTCTACACAAAGCTACTTAAAGAACAGCAAAACAATCATTCAGCGTTTCATGATGTATTTACACTTGGTGTGGTGTCTGGTGTTGGCACTTTAGCTGTCTCAAAATTTTTCTCTACAGCTATTGTCCAGGAGAAACAGGAAAAACAGGAGCAAGCTACTTGGTGGGATAATGGGCACATGCTTGTAAGCGAGTAGATGACCACCTCGTTGCAGCAAGAACCTTTCCTGGGATGAGATTGGTGCTTAATAAATGATCTATGAAACGGTACACTGGCTCTGGAGTTAGACTGTTCTTGCTTTCTACAATCTGCAGCACTTAGACTGCTGTATGGTAACTTCAAATGGACCAGTTGAGGTCCAGCTCAGTTTCTATCAAACTGAAGCTTTGGCTTCCTACCTATAATACTGCTGCCGAGTTTCTATAATTGTCACTCTCTTTAGCTGGTGCGTAAGGCTGAAGAATTACTTCGTGGGATATACAAGAACACTCAATGTGATGGCTTCACAATGGTGCATACAGTGTGCTTCTACATACAAAGTGCTTCTGTGTTCAAATGTCCACCGAACCAGATGCTATTTGGGTTGAGTGTCTCTTTAACCACTTTCACACATGAATGATATGGGGAAATATATTTTTTACTACTTTATTTGGATTAACTTTGGGATATAAATTCACAGTTACTTGGCCATTTTATGTACAGTACACATTTCATATGGCCGGTGGTTTTATGTATTTTTATATATATTTTTGTGTGCATGTATGTGTATTATAATACATTTTGTTTTGGATGCCTTTCTAAACACACGGACATCTTGCATACAAAATACAGCATATACATAGCTATAAAACAGTTGGCTGAAATATTCATACTATAGAAATATTTAATCTGAGTGTGTGTGTGTGAGTGTATAAAAAATGAAACTGTCAGTTGAGAGTGGGGAAAGAAATGGTAGAATGTCATAGGCAATCATGACCAAGTTAATCCAAATAAAGTGGTAGAAAATATATTTCCCTCTATCAATCATGTGTGAAAGTGGTTAAAGAGACACTCAACCCAAATAGTATCTGATTCGGTGAACATGGAACTGACAGTTCTACAATGTCATAGGCAGTCTTGAGGAGAGGTGGGTTTTGAGGAATTTAGCAAATGAGCTGACCGTGGTGGCATGTCCAAAGTGTAGTGGATGTGTGTGTGTGAGAACACGATATTCTAATCTAAAGCATGCACAAAAAGTAGGGACATTTTGAACATGTTTGAAAGTGCTGGTTGAAGAATGGAATGCCATCCCACAGCAGTGCGTGACCAGGTAGGTGAGAAGGCATGCCATGCCGTATATGGTTCTTCCACACACTACTCATGCTCTGTTTTGTTAAATTGGTAAATTGCCAATATGTCTTGTTTCTTCAGACTTCAAACATTCCAATCCACCAAACAAGAGTTAACAGCAAAGAAAAGCTGTTTGGCATTGTCTGAGAAGATTAAGCACATTTTTCATATGTGCAAACCAATAGACATCAATATCATGTTCATCCAACAAATTCCTTTTCCTTACAAATGTCGCACCATTTAAAAGGGAAATAATGAGGCTTTTCAATGGTATAAGATTTATTGCCAAGCAATGTTACAGCAAACACGTAATCTACCAAACAAATGTCCTTCCGTATTGTGATGTTTATTTCTATGCACTTGATTTTGCTAGATGGTTTGATGTAAATTATCAAAGTTTAAATAAATTGAATTACAAATAGTATTTTATTATGTCGAGGCTTATTTTAACGGAACGCACTAAAATGTAAGACCATTTGCATCTCACCACTGGTCGTTATTATGAACAGACATAATCTGAGCATTCTGTATAAATTAACCTGTAATCCTGTAAAATTCATGAAAAGGCACATCATCTTCTGGGAATCAAACCGAGGATAATTGGAGTTCGCTATAAACCACTTTTACACAAGTCCCAATAAATAGATCTTATTGGTTTTTTATTTAAAATATTTGCGCTTATTGTTGAACAGTGTTGCTTGCAGATACGCGGATGTCCAAGAGTAGACATATAGCGGCACCTAGTGGAAGCACTGGAATGCTACACTTCCCCGGCCCTGAGACAAGCAGCCTCCTCATGCCATCATCCTCTTGAGGCCTAAGATTTATTCGTTACTATTAAAATTATCGTTCACATGATGTTCTCATTAAGGATAGAAGTGCAAATGTGTGATGCCACATTAATTATAATAAAATAGGCCTAAATAATTTGTGTGGGAAGATATGGTGCTGGTTGACGGGTGCTAGTTGAAGGATGCTAGTGTCAGGTCCAGTGAAGTGAAAGGGACCAGTCATGTCTGCACGTGTAATGGTTTGGGGATATTGTGTTGTCCAACCCTACTGCAGAAAGAAACTATTTTTGGGGATCGTGGTTTTGGTCTTTAATAAGAATGATATTGCCTCTTAACAACAGGGAGCCTATAGACCCAGCATTACCCAGAATCAATTATACATAATACACAATGCCTCTACTATAGCCCTTTGGCCAAACAAGGGATGACATACAATTTCTACAGACAGTAACCTACCGAAGCTAGGATTATATACGGGACATCCACTAGGCAACAGTATTAACTGATAACCACAGTACTAACCGACTCCTTACCATTTGTCATACTATGGTGAGTCATGACAGACACTAGACAGGCCGTTTAGAAGTTGGAGTTGTCAAATATAAGCCTATACCTGCAAGCATCCTAGAGTGTGACGGCCAAACCTGGGACACAATCACCTAAAGTATTTTGTTCATTATGTTTATTCAGTGCAAATAAAGCGGAATACAGGCAAAAGTTCCTTTGGAGCTGTACTTCCAAGAGCTACAATAGTCTATAGGCTACACCAGTACATCATTTTTGGCCAATAAGAAAAATGTAAAATTACAATGGACTTATGGAGTAGACTGCAATGAGTGAAAATAAAATAGACTTGTGTTATTATACGGTATAGATTCAGTCAGTCAATTTAACATGGCTGTAGGAAGGATTCCAGTCACTATAACGAGAACATCGTTACTTTATACACCATATAGTCCATGCTATTAACTGACAAGATGATAATATTATGACATTGCATAGCCATTATGACGTCCGTATCCAGAGTATATCCAGTGTATATTTAAACAGACGTTGAGCACAAATAGGATTGCACTAGTATTTTCTAGTAAAACTAGAACATCGTTGTTTCATACAGTCTACCTTCATACTACATTATCTCATTCAAGAATGTCCAAAGGCGGGAAATATAGGTAAATATCATCTTTGAAGGGAAAAGCCTATACTGTAATATGTAGCCTGGTAAAACGTCTCAATATTACAAGCTCTGTCCGTACGATTTGTCTGATCTGATTAGTCTGAAAACGAACGTCAAAACCAGCCAGCCAATCAGAATTAAGCATGGTAGTGTGGGCCAGTATGAATTAAGTGCCTGCGTTGGAACATTGAATTCACATTAGCAGTTCTTTTGATTCATTGACACTTAGCAATTGTATTTCCAGGGTGATTTATTGAATGGAACAAAAGATCACCTCAACTGGCTCCTTTGCGTCGAAAGGAGCCAGTTGAGGTGGTACAGGCATCTGGTAAGGATGCCCCCTGGGCGCCTCCAGCTGGGAGGAGGCCTCAGGGAAGACCCAGGACTAGGTGGAGAGATTATATCTCCACAATGGCCTGGGAATGCCTCGGGAAAGAGAAGTTTGGGATCCCCTGCTGGAGCTACTGCCCCCGCGACCCGACTATGGATAAGTTGATGGATGGAACAAAAGATAAAGCTTGTAAAATCATAATCATAATAATAATAATAATAATAATAATAATGTTGCATACACACGTCGTCTGTGAAATAAATACTGTAACAGCTTTTGTCACCTCTGGGGTTACTTGCACATTTATTTACATGTATACCATGCTGCAATACACACGAGAATGTGTCTTACTGAATCCCAGTGCTCTGGTCGGCTACAGAAGCCATAGGCACTGCTAGCGTATCTGATGGCTGGACACGACGGCCTTCAACGCTGGAGCAGAACATCCCGCCGCATGCTGATGGTGTCAGGGCGTTCCTTTCAGGAGTCTGTTCAGCAGCTCGCAGGTGACAATCCCGATGACAAGCGTGAGTATCATGACCAGCGTCGTCAGGCCACGGCGTATGACCAGTTGCCGTAGTGACAGAACCCCTCCCGCTTTAGCCGCGGTGGATCCACTCGGGCCTGAACCAGGCTCCTCAATGACAGACCCACCCTGCCCCGATTTAAACACTTCTATGTCTTCAGAGGTCCCGCGAGCAGGAGAAACGGTCCTGCTCTCTGCCTGGTCTGGCGCCGAGTCAAAGGCTTCAAGAACAGGAAAACACATTTGGCTTAGCTTTCATGAAGCAAATACTCTACATTTGATTCAACTACAGGAGGAATAGCAAATAACTGTAATTTGTATTTACCATCATTTTCCAACCCGTCCAGTTCTGTTTCTTCTGTGAGTTGGACTCCTGCTCGTAAAAGTGCCTTGTTATAAAGACAGAGCAAAAAGTATTTACATTACATCAACTGCAAATGCACTCCCGCTAACCAATTGCAACTGTTCCCCACATGCTGCTGACACAGACCTCTTCGGTGGCCTTAGTCCAGTTGAGTTTAGACAGGAAAATAATGTAGAATATGGCCTGTAGTGTCACACAGATGAGCAAACCTGCCCACAGACCTTGTGGTACAACCAGAAAGAAAGAAAAAGAAGTCAACATTAGTTGAGAAAGCATCATATGTAGGACTTGTGCCTGTAAGCGACGTAGCCGTACTCACCCACTATGCCCATATCGACTGCAAACATGAGTGCCACGCCAATGGGAAAACCAATGAAGTAGTAATTCACAAAGGTGCACATAGCTCCAATAAGCTGTTTCCCTGCTCCCCGAACAATGCCTCCAGTGACAACCTACATGGTGTGCAAAGCAGCAGATTGAATTACGTTTATTTTTCTTTGTCTAGAGGAGTATCAAAGTAGATTTAAGTTAAGTATGAGTCCTCACCGCAGAAGCATCGAGGATATGGAAAAACCCATACATGATCATGACGTCACCAACTCTCTGAATTATTTCTCTAAAAAGTCACGAAGAAAGAAAATGTCGTTAAAAAAAGAAAATGGTAGCATCAATAAAGTTTGGATAAATGAATTACCTAGACTGAGAATAATTTGCTGGATTTACAGACTTTGGTCAGCATTTGCTGTTTTTAAATGTGCTTTAGAAATTAAATGACTTGACGACTTGACTTGGTCAAATGTGACTGATACAGAGATAGACCGTCATCGCTGGTGTGGGCTATGTATGAGTCAGCACTCACTGACTTAAGAGGTCGTTCTTGCTAACTTCGAGCTCAAATCAAAACAGTTCGCTCCGGGGTCCTCTGCGGCAGCGCCTCACGCTCGAAATGCATTGTGAAGAAACAGCGTAGTGCTACGGCTCTGTTGATGTGAGTGGTGTGTTTGCCACTTTGTTCATGTTGCTATTTACGAAGCCAACTATCATGTTATCTTATCAACACGGACACAGAGTGGTAAGATAGCAAAATGCAAGGAGACATTTGCTTAACTTGACAAAAAGCTTACAATTAGTTTAATAAGTTAATCATTGACCATAAATGTTTTGTAAACATGAGCCACACATTGTCAAAAGAGAAAAATGTGAATAAAAGCTAAATATATCAGAGGATTAAAGAGAGAGATGTTTTGAGTACTGTATACTCACTGGTCTGAAGTGAAAATGTATCCAATGACATTGTTAGGGATTCCAACACTAACTCCAACAAAACAGGACACTATGACTGCATAGGGAACAGGAAATGCAAAATGTAACGATAGATATATAGAAAATAAATCAATGCTTGTGTACGCTTCAGAGGTCATCAAAGCATTTACAAATACTTTTCCATTTAACTAAAAAGCTGTCATCATTGCCATCATATGATATGAAAATGTATCTGAAATGACAGCACAATGAATGCTGGGTTGTAATGTAAGCTAGCTCAACCGCTGGTCAAAAGGACATCATATTTTTAGTTGTTGTAGAGTAGGCATGGGAAAGAAAATAACTACTGTAAATCTCTGAAAATAGCTAAATTAACTTCATAAAAAAAAAAAATACTATGGACACTTCGGATTCATACACTGTAACACAAAATGAGAAGCAGCTGTCAAGGTGTGCCGGGAATTCCCTCCTTCAGCCAGCCATCATTTTAAAGTAATTTAGAAGTGAAATGACACATGCACAATGAATGCTTGGGTTCATACGTGCAAAGATGATGGAGACCTTGCTAGAGACCTTAGCCTGTTCAGTGTTGCCTGCACCAAGAGCATTCCCAACACGCACACTAGCAGCAACTGCGAATCCAAGAGGGAACTGTCAGAACGGAAGAAAACGGACCTTAGTTATACAAAACGAACATGTACGTAGTAGAATGTACAACGTGTGTAATTCTACTACTGTGTCCTTTATTGTGTAATATAATGTGATTTTTTCTTTTGTGTGAAATGTAATTACCCTAACTGGCACCTTTCACATACAAGTCAAACTATAACATGTATTTTACCTGAAAATTTGACAGAACCCCTAAACATAAAGAAATAAAACTGTACCCCCCCCCCCCCATATACAAATACTGGTGCCATCATTATAAACCGAGCAGATTTAAGATTCATAAAACAACTTTAATTAGGCTACAAGTAAGGACAGTGTTTAATATTTACCATGGAAGCAACTACGGCCAACTCATAAACTATTGACTGAGCCCCCAACTCAACTTCACTAATCAGACCAGCCAGGAATCCTCCGATTTCGAACGTCCACCACTCTAGACAAAGCATTAGCATGCTGGGAATGGCCAGCTGGATGAACGGACCCCATTCTTGTAGACAATCAAGTGACCAGCCTAGAGAATAGAGAACCTAACCATTATTAGCACCACGCTAATCCCAACGGAGCTAACCGGCCAGATGTTACGGAACAAAAATGCTTATCAAGACGTTGTCTTTGTATTAAATTTACAACTAAAAGTTTATCTCTGACTAAATAGCACATGGAAACTATCTAGATAGATGAACTAAATGTTCAGCAAACAGCCACCAACATAAATTCTACATAAATGATCATATTCACCTTCTTTCTCAATAGTGTGGAATAGTGTACTTACAGTACAGCATTAACCTTTATAATGTTATACATTTGTCAAACATATAATAGATAACCAACCAACATGTCGAAAATACAAGTATTGTACGGTTTGCAGTGGAAGACAATGGATGTTTTAATACCTAAATTAAAATTAGACACAGACAAAATTCAGAGGTCAAAGAAAATGTTAATATGAAAACAGCAGAGCACAGATACCCATGCTTTGATTTCTTTATAAATAAATAATAATAATAATAATAATAATAATAATAATAATAATAATAATAATAATAAATATGTATGCTATCATATGAGTAATATTAAGAATATGATTATTGGATTGTAATTATTTTAGTGGGATTTGTTTGAAAGTCACTCCTTAATAGCTCACCAGCCCATGTAGCCTTGTGCAGTCCTTTCCAGCCAATATAAACAAACAGGAGCACAGCCAGGGCGTACTGTGAAATAGCATTGGCTGCTGCAGATCCACTTCATTGGGGACAAGAAGACAACAGAGAGGGTTCAGACAAATTGTGGGGAGAGGAGGAGCGAATCTTGAACAATGAATCATTTGCAATTATGTGCAGAGAGTGGTAATGTAAAAATGTATACATATGTTTAGATTTATCACAAGCATAACTGAAATGATGGGCAAACTCACGCAACACCCATTTCCAAGAGGTTTAAGAAGACATAGTTAATAAGTACATTGAGAATATTCCCGATCAATCCTGTTATCACCTGAGGCCAAATAATACCCTGTGACACACAGTATATAAACAAACCTGTCAATGTTCAGTCATTATTTTATAATAATCTATATGTACATACAACATTATAAATAATTACCAGTACATATATTATAGGATGTCATATAATTATCATATAAAATAATATAATTTGTCTGGTCGGTGAATACCCGGAAGTGACATTGCACGATTGCTTAGTAAGACAGCTATGTTTTTTTTTATATGGCCCAAATCAGTGTCAATTAATGCTTCTTGGATATTATAGCCTAATTTAGCATAATAAATGAAATAAAAATAAACTGAGACTTTTCAAAATTGCGCAAAACTGTGGAGGTTGGGGACAGGTTGGGGAGTGGGAAATGTTCAAAGCTTCCATTGCTGAAGCTGCGGCAGAGAGCTGTGGTCTCATGGTCTTAGGGGCCTCAAGGGGCGGTAACCCTCAAACACCATGGTGGACACCGGTGGTCAGGGAAGCCATCCAACTGAAAAAATAGGCATTTTGGGATATGTTGTCCCGGAAAGACTCTAGTGGCAGCTGCAAGGCACCGACAAGACCGAAGGGCTGCAGCATCTGCCGTAGCAGAAGCAAAACAGCGGGTGTGGGAGAGTTCCAGAGAAGCCATGGACAAAGACATTCGGTCAGCACTAAAGTGTTTCTGGAAAACCGTCTGCCACGTCAGGAGGGGGAAGCGGGGAACCATCCAAGCTGTGTACAGTAAGAATGGGACACTGTTGACCTCAACTGAGGAGGTAATTGGGCGGTGGAAGGAACACTTTGAGGAACTCCTGAATCCGACTGACACACACTCTGTGATAGAGACAGAGCTGGAGGCTATTGGGGGATCATCGTCAATTTCCCTGGCAAAGGTCACTGAGGAAGTCAAACATCTCAACAGTGGCAAAGCCCTGGGGATTGATGAGATCAGTCCAGAAATGCTTAAAGCTTTGGATGTTGAGGGGATGTCTTGGATGACACGCCTCTTCAACATCACGTGGAAGTCGGGGACAGTGCCAAAAGAGTGACATACTGGGGTTGTGGTTCCTTTCTTCAAAAAGGGGGACCAGAAAGTGTGTGCCAACTACAGGGGTTTCACACTACTCAAAATCCCTGGTAAAGCTGATGGAGAGGATTGTCGAACCTCAGATTGAAGAACAGCCATGCGGTTTCTGTCCTAGTCATGGAAACAACGGACCAGCTCTTTACTCTTGCAAGGATCCTGGAGGGGGCCTGGGAGTATGCCCTTCTGGTCTACATGTGTTTTGTGGATCTGGAGAAGGCGTATGACTGGGTTCCCCGGGAGATACTGTGAAAGATGCTGCAGGAGTATAGGGTGAGGGGGTCCCTTTTAAGGGAAATCCAATCCCTGTATGTCCAAAGCAAGAGATGTGTATGGATTCTCGGCTGTAAATCAGACTTGTTTCAGGTGGAGGTTGGTCTCCGCCAGAACTGCGTTTTGTCACCAATCCTGTAGTTGTGGTGGGGAGGGGTTGCGGTTCGGTAGCCTGGGGATTTCATCGCTGCTTTTTGCAGATAATGTGGTCCTGATGGCATCAGTGTGAAGCGGCTGGGATGAGGATTAGCACCGCTAAATCTGAGGCCATGGTTCTCTGCAGAAAACCGGAAATTTGTTCTTATCCCAAGTGAAGGAGTTTAAGTACCTCGGGATCTTGTTCGCGAGTGACGGGAATATGGAGCGGGAGATTGGCCGAAGAATCAGAGCAGTGTTGCAATCACTTTACCACACCTTTGGGATGAAAAGAGAGATGAGCCGGAAGACAAAGCTCTCTATCTACCGGGCAATTTTTGTTCCCACCCTCCCACCTATGGTCATGAAGGGTCATGACCAAAATAACTAGATCACGGGCACAAGCGGCCGAAATGGGTTCTCAAGAGGTTGGCTGGCCTATCTTCCTTAGAGATAGGGTAAGAATGCTTGGCTATCCGTGAGGAACTTGGAGTAGAGCCGCTGCTCTTTTGCGTCGAAAGGAGCCAATTGAGGTTGTATGGGCATCTGGTAAGGATGCCCCCTTGGCGCCTCCCTTGGTAGGTGTTTGAGGCACGTCCGGCTGGGAGGAGGCCCAGGAATAGGTGGAGAGATGATATCTCCACACTGGCCTGGGAACGCCTCGGGATCTCCCAATCATAGCTTGCTAATGTGGCTCGGAAAAGGGATGTTTGGGGTCTCCTGCTGGAGCTCCTGCCCCCACGACCCGACTCTGGATGAGCGGATGAAGATGGATGGATGGACTTTGCAAAACCCATCTGAATAGCCTACATGTGAAACAGTTTTACCACTGTTTAACGTTTGGTTGATAGGTCACAGCCGTTTGTTGTCACCGAGTTTTTAAACAACTGCCGGATATGTCGTCACACCGACCAGACGAACCATGCCTATCCTCTATAGCCTGCACCTGGTTCTGCAAATACCGCCCTTGTAACTGATACATGAACGCGGCCTGCAGAAATAGGAGTACAATACAATGTTAACATGCAAGCCACTGATCACGTCAACACGTTTACAGGTAAGATGGTGAGATTGTAGTTAGAGCTTCAGAGACAAAACTCACCGGTAGAGCAGGAATGAAGATCTTCACGTACATCTGGGAAAGACTGACAAGCAGCAGAGTTATAGCTAAACGTGAAATCATGTCAATCGCATGTTAAAGAATTTCTAAAAGCAACTTATTTACTTACCGGACCAAATAATTTATGAAAGTAGAAACATGCTCTGATGTTGCTGTGCACATAGCTGTAAAATTGAGCACTTGTGCATCTAATATTTACCATGAAGGCCAAGGTAATGTCAAGGTAAATCCCAGAAAAGGGCAATGTGTGTCAGTAAAACTGCATAGGCCTATATAAACTATAAAATAAATATATTTTAGCATACGAATTCCTTATACTGACTTGAGTTAATGACATAAGATCTTACACAATACAACTGTAATGTTAATGCAATGATCTGCCATTGTGAAAGGTTACCTGGCAACCTCTGGACTCTGCCTGACAGCCAAGAGGATGGGCTCTGTGTTAATGAGGACCGCCCAACAGGGAAAACAGGCCAGCAACAAAATCAGAACACCTCTCTGCAGAATCACTCCCACACGCTTTAGGTTACCGCTCCCATACGTCTGCACGCCAACAAGTCACCCGTGGTTTTGGAGAAACACAAATATGTAAGAACAAGCTAAGTGTGGGACTAGGACAAGAAAACAAAACTTAATCCAAAAAAGCAGTGGTGAGCTGTTTTGGTTGACCCCAGGAATATTTGGGAAAGCAGCGGGAATAGCAGGGGTTAACCAGAAAGGATAGATTGATGAGAGACTCTGTTGATGATATTACCTGAGATATGAGGGTATCACAAGCTGAAGACAAACCTGAGCCAATGGAAATACCAGTGACATTGATTATCTAATGGGAAAAACACAATTTAATAAGTGATGAAGCAAAACATGATACTTGAATCTGGGGTGTCAAAACAAACAGCAAACATCTGTGGTTCTCACCGCTATGGCTAATGCCACTCCTGCTAGCTCGGTTTTACCCAGATGGCCGCAGAATATGGTGCTGATGAAACTGATCAGAAATACCATTAACTGTGAAATAAACTGAAATACAAACAAACGATCAAACCAATTCAAATAAATGCTATGCCTAGTTTGGTAAGATAGGATAACTTGTACTAAATAACTATGTTGATTTGTGTGATTAAAATGTGTCCTAAAAAAAAGTTAAATAAAATAAATAAATAAATAAAATTAACAAAAGGCCTGGTTGTAGCCTACACCCAAACAGTATTATACATAACCTATTAATAGTTATGTCTGTGACAGATATCACATGATAAAATACTGCTTCATCATTCATTGAAATTAACTCTAGGATGACTGCAAAGTCAGTTAGGGCCAGTATAGCGCCAGTCCTGAAATACATAATAGGGGTCAAATCAGAATCACGTCTGACTGAAAACAACGTGATTTGCCTAGTCCTGCAAACCCCCGGGTGTGAGTGCACATTTAATATGAAAACGGTATGAAAAACGTACTTGATTCGTACAAACAGTAGATGTTACGCTTACCACTGGTACCGCTAGTTTTAAAAGTTGGACGGTCTCAGTCTTGAATCCCACCGGTATCCACTTGTCAGAAATGCCGCAACATCCACGCGGGTCGAGAATAACGGCCTGCTCTTCGTCTATTTTTGAGTGTCCATTTATTCCAATTGTACTGACTGTAGATGCTGCAGAGCCCTCCATACCTAAATCAAATGTCCTTGTTCTTAACTGATTTCTAGCCATTTGCCACACTTTCTCTCAAAAGACTCATCACTCATAAACTAGTGAAGGCTACCATTCTTAAACTACAGTACAGTATTCAGAAAATGCTAAAGTAAGCAAAACGTACAGAAGTCGTCTAGGACGATGTAAATAAATGAAGGCACTAACTTTGTGTTCAGCTGTGTGTGTGGTTTGTTTTTATGTGGACACATGCACACTGCAGACGTCACTCCAAATGGGCGTATCTGGTGCGGTTACATATGAGGTCCATGATGTTGAGGTCCATATTACATTATTGGTGTAATTCTATTGTTAGTTTATTTCCGTGTGTATATAATAAAAGTAATATATATAATGCATAGGGTCTTTGTTTTGAAATATACAGCCTGCAGCAATATACAGAATTGCTGCATATGCATATAGCTACTTTTAAAATAATTATACAATATTGTACTTTTCAACGTGAATGCTAGTCACTCAGGCATAGAGTCAAATGATGAGACTGGACTGACATGAAACATGTTAACAAAATTATGTAGTAATAATCAAAACTTTAGGCTGTTTTTAATGGTGTAAGATGAACATTACAAACCCAGAGCAAATGTCATCATTCAGTCATTCAAAGAGAAAAATCACATGAATGGCTTATTATTACAGCATGCTTCATGAGCTCAGAGAATATGTAATAATTTACAATGAACTTTCACTGAGATCACGATTATGAATTTAAAGTGAAACATAATTTATATTCCTCAGTCTACAAATGGTTTTCTTTGCAACCAAGCCAACAGTATTGCCATGTACAATTTATTTTGTTTACAATTGAATGTGATCTTTGTGGCTAGGATAAAAGTGAATTGTTTTGTTTAATATGTCCAGTGAACATGCAAATCAGGTGAGTTTACTCTCTCGTGAAACATTCCATAATGCAACAATTTATTCACAATGATAAAATGAGGGGACATTTTATAGCCTATACATAAGTTGCATATATATAGGATCAAGCATCTTAATTAACATATTCACAATGATTATGTTCTTTTGGATTGTGTGAGAGTAGATCAGAGATACGTTGCTGCCATCCCATGCAAATGTAGGTGTAAAATACAGTACTTGGTAATATCTGCCTCCTCTGCATGGAAAAATAACCAGAATTACACTATACCTATATGAAAATAATGTGTAGATCTTGGGTCGGGGAACCTGGTTAAAGTCATTTTCAACAAAAAAAAATATCTTCCTCCATCCATCATTTAGCTTGACATATTATAAAATGCTTTTTGTGCCTGTAACCTAAATAAAATTCCAGAGACCACCCAAGACTGACAGGTATGCCATATCTAACCTTATTTGAACTGTGGGAACTGCAGTCTGCTATTGTTGAAAAAGAAGCAAATGAGAAAAGATATATGTTTTAAGTTGTGCTACATTGTCATAAACCAACAGATTGAACATGAGAATCATTTATTATCTCTCCATCCTTCAGTGTTGCTTCAAAATATATATGTGTGCATACATCAGCATTCTGCTAGTTTATAAAATAACATACACAGCTTTAGGTTTCTCAACATTACTCTATAAAATCAAAACAATAACTTGTATTTCATTTGTACTCATCATTCTATAACACTTTGGGTGGGTGTGTGTGTGCGCGTGTGAATATATATGACAGCTTGCCACTCAAGGCAGGTCCTGTAAACAATCCCTCTTTGCCTGTAATTCATTTTCTCTCTTGCACAAGTTAACAGCGCACTGCTGTGACCCATAAACCCCAACATATTCATACATTGTAAATCATAATAAATAACTGAGTACATTCAACGCTTTCTTCCTCGATGCTGGAATGCAGGCATATTGTCTTAGACTCTTTGGATTGTCAGGTCTTCTTTCCGTAGCTTGTGATGTTATGTCAGTCCTCAATTCAGTGCCTGACTGATTGTATTGACCTTATTCACACGGCAGTTATCTTCCTCTGACGTCATGCTCAGGGTGGGAAATCGAATTCTGATCACACCTGATAGTAGCGAAAACAAGCTGACGTTTGAGGGTTTCCCTGGCGATATCCCACCCTGAGCCAATACTTCAGAGGAAGATGGCTGCCGTGTGAATAAGGTCAACTGATACGTTTGTGGGCCAGTGTGTGCACAACATACAGTAGCTAATCACATGCACCTCATCGATGTATGCCAAGCATAGGTCATTCATATTACCATTATATCTTCTTGAGATCACACTGTACGCAGCTTATGGTGACTCACTGGCGCCTCCCAATTATCTGAGGTTCAAAATCATATAGGTCAGCACAGAGGTCGTTTGAAGGACAGTCCAGGGTTCCCACTCAAAGTCAAATGTCAAATTCCTTGACTTTCCCTTGACACCAAAAAAAAAAAAAAACATCTGAATTTCCATGAGCTATATTGAATGTAAAAATATGCCACCACAATGACGTCTGTGTTAAAGGGACAGTCAACATGAATGTGATATGAGCATGACATTTTGCACATAAACATTCAGACTAGTGGCTAAATTAGAGGGGAGTGTCCTTATGTCAGGGTGCTCCCCCAGGAAATGTGTCAAACACTTCATTTGACTGCATTCTGGAAAAGTATATACACCAATTTGTGCCTTTTCTCCATTCATTTATGGTGTAAATGTATAGGAAAACACTAAATCCAGATGCCAGGTGATAAGGCTCTAAGGCATGCTACAAATAATATTCCCTCACATTCCATGATTCAACCCAAAAAATAATACAATTCCCAGACTTCCCATGACTGGAATAGACTGTAAAAAATTCCATGCTATTCCAAAAAATCCATGATCAGTGGGAACCCTGAATATTTCTCTAGAAGCTGAGGAGCGCTCACAGGGCAACCCCAAACCATCTAAGGTTTAAAATCACACAGCTCAAGCACAGAGGTAATTTGAAGGATAATGTCTAGATTCATAATTACACAGGTCAAGTACAGAGGTCGTTTGAAGGACAATGTCTAGATTCATAATCACACAGCTCAAGCAGAGGTCGTTTGAAGGACAGTGTCTAGATTCATAATCACACAGCTCAAGCACAGAGGTCGTTTGAAGGATAATGTCTAGATTCATAATCACACAGGTCAAGCACAGAGGTCGTTTGAAGGACAATGTCTAGATTCATAATCCCACACCTCAAGCACAGAGGTCGTTTGAAGGACAGTGTCTAGGTTCATAATCACACAGCTCAAGCGCAGAGGTCGTTTGAAGGATAATGTCTACATTCATAATCACACAGCTCAAGCGCAGAGGTCGTTTGAAGGATAATGTCTAGATTCATAATCACACAGCTCAAGCACAGAGGTCGTTTGAAGGACGCTGTGGAGCTCTCACAGTGCTGTGAGCGTGCGGAACAGCTGTGTGAGGCAGAAGACGGAGGCGGTGAGCGCCGTGCACTGTTTTGCCAGCAGCTTGGTGCTCAGGTCCTGGCAGCTCCGCTTGCCGCCGGCCCTCTCCGCCGCCAGACAGAAGTCCCTGAACGACCGCGCCACGTCCGCTAAGCCCGCCACGGCCGCAGCGTTCCTCTGCTCGCACCGGTCGCAGCCGGAGAACCACAGGCAGACGGCCCCCAGCTCCAGCAGGGTTCGGAAGCCGTCAGCCAGGGAGAGGAGCATCTGGTCTGGGGTCTGTCCCGCTCCTACCACCCTCTGGCAGCCGGCCATCAGCCGACGCGCCTCTGCGTGGAGCACCCTCTTGTTCTCTGTGAAGTGGACGGGACAGGAGTCCCTGGGGTGCTGGCCTCCGCGACGGCCGCCCGGGCCGGGCCGACCGGCGGCTCCGCCCACATCCAGGACGGAGAGAAGCTGGTCGATGTCTCCGCGGAGCGCCTGGAAGCCCGCGGGAGGTGGCGGGTAGCGTTGCTGGCGCAGCCTGCTGATGGCGTCCTCGTGCGTTTGACGCGGGAAGCCGTCGGAGGCGTCCGAGAGCGGCGAGAGCAGTGGGCTGATCTCAGAGGCGGAAGACGAAAACAGAACAGACCGCGGGAAAGAGGGGGAGAGGGCCGAGGAGGACAAGGAGAGAGGAGAGGGTGAGAGAAAAGAGGGAACCGGGGGAGTGGTCATGAGCGGAAGCCCTGCTCCAGAAGTGTGGGTAACTTTGCTGCCTTGTGTACCGCAGGAGAACTCGTAAATTGTCAGCTCGTCGTCGAAGCTAGCCCTACCACTGAAGCAGTTGGTGTACACACCTGGGCAACCACAAGCCTCTAGTGGCATCTGCACTGCTTCGACAAGTGACTCACACCCAGATGCTAGAACAGAAGTGCAGCCAAACTCAGGCTTCATGGGGGGGTTAAATCCCAGCTGGTCTGGTGGCTTTCTTTGGTATTTGTCCTCACAGACAGCAAACACACCACACCTTGAAGAAAGTGCATCCGATGCACCTGTGTTGTCTTCTGCAGGTTGACAGAAGCTGATTAGTGGCTGGTCGGTACTGGTCTTTCTAATCTTCTCAAACTTCCTATTAAAGGAAAACCCTGGCCCATTTACATTTTGTGTAGTTACAACTACTGGAGGGGGAATGGAAGGAGACTGCATATTTATATCCATTTTGGAAGTATCTATATTGAGGCTTGTGCATTTTCTCCCAGATCCTTTAGGCTCTTTTGTAGCCTGAGGGGTGCCACAACTATTCTCTCTGTGATCAAGGCTTCCAACTGTCCAAACTGGAGGCTGTACTGTCGGCCCTGGTGTGTCTCTGTTAAACCCGGGAGAGAGATCCTGCGTTTGAGGCTCATGCATGGGCTGAGTCTGGACAGGGAGGTTTGGTCTTTCGTCAACCATCACTGCCCTCTCCTCCACTTCTAATAACGTACTCCGAGAAATCTCAGCGGATGAAAGTTCCACGACATCACTTTCTGTCTCTGACCCTGTAACCGTGGTATCTGAATCGGCGGAATCTATGGCTTCTGCCGCAGTTTCTAAGTCTATTGTTTTTGTGACATTATTAACATCAGTTATTTTGATAATGATCTCGGCGTAAACGCTGCTCTGGGCTCTGGACTCTGGGGTGGGCGTCCCCACCGCAACTTGGTTGAGCGTTTCATGCGAACGAGATAAATACAAGGGCAGCTTTTGGATCTTGCTCCTCAGTGTGGAAGCTGACAATGGACCCATGATGCCATGTGAGCAGTTCTGGAAAAGGAAGTGGTTGGGGGACGACACCTCTTTTGATAGATCGTGGATTGCAGTCACGTTTGCCTTTGCCAAGCTATGGCTAGATGCAATAGCAACCGTGTCGATAGCTTCATTGACTTTACTGACTGGGCGAATCTCAGAGCCAGCTGTGGCACTTGCTATGATGCAGTCTCTCCTGGATGTGTCTGTGCTTTCAAAATTGCACAAGAACATTTTTGTCGTCACCTCTTTATTCATTCGGCAGTCATCTTTAGACGTCAAACGTTGTGCAGTTCCTGGCTCTGTTGCGACAGAGTTCACAATAGGGTCAGTAGCATTATCAGAGGTAATCGTAGGGTTATATCTTACAAAATGCAAGCTTTTACAAGTATTAATTGGTCCATCCACCAAACCTTTAATATTATCTATACTTGCACTGATTATTTTTAAAACATTTTGATTATTGCTGTCTGTGCCCCTGCTTTCACTAAAATTACAGTTTAAAGAATTACTTGCTTCATCATCGTCATCAAAAACATTGTCGGAATTGATGCTGTCATTGACTTCATCACTAAATGTTGTACCAGAGCTAACAACACTGCTAGCTTCATTCTCAGTAGCATTATATTTGACCCCTGCATCAATTAGCAACATTTTGTAAAGATTTACATCTGTCATATTTTCAATACCTCCTATGTGGTTGCATTGGGATTTGCCCATCTCTCGTAGTGAAGGAACTGGAGATGTTGGTGGTGGTGGTGCGTGTGATGGAGATTTTAAATGATTACCTACATCATTATAAACAATGGACCCTCCACACAGAGTTTGCTCTGTGGTACTGTTGAAATTAGTTGAAGAAATGAGTAAAGTTGATGTGATATCAAGATGTGTTTCAGCAAGTATGAGGGGTCTTTCTGAACTGGTTATGTCCCCTAGCTCTTCATAATCCCTGTTCTTTCCCTCCTGTCTTGGTTCCACACCCTTGTTCTTGTCCTCCATGATCTCCAATAACACACGATTGATAAGCGATCCATTTCCTGACACTCTGGACTGTTCCTCTTTTCCTTCCTCAATCTCCCCCTTTCCTGCTTTCTTTCCAGTCTCCCTATTGGTTTCTCCTTCCTCCTTTCCATCCCCCCTCCTGTCAGCACTCTCCTTCCCGTCTGGCTCCACCCGGCATCGGGCCGCGGCGGCGGACGTGACCGTCGGTGCCGCCTTCGCCGCGTCCATGAGCGACTTTGATTCCATGGCGTCCGGCTCCATTTCCATCTCCTGCTTCCTCGCCCTGGACGCGAGGAGCTGTGGCTCTCTGCCTGGGTCCGGAGACGGCGCACCTCCTGGAGACAGAGCCTTCAGTGGGATCGGTTTAGACTCGAGCTGGGATGGCTCCCCTTCTGAGTGAGAAAGGGAGGAGACGGTGACACACGGGTTCTGGGTTTGCGATGAAGGTTCCGGTTCTGAAGACGTCACATGTTCATGGTTGCTGCAAATGCTGTCTGCGATCAGGTCCTGGTTGGGATGCGGCTCTGGGAATGACACTGTGGAGGTGAAACCGGTTTCCATGAAAGAGCGCCGCTTACGGGATCTCTGTCTGAGCTGTAGCACTGTTCTTCTATCTACTCTTCCCTTCTCTCCTGTCGGCCTTCCCGTTTCCTTCTTGTCATCGTCTACACCCGCTACAGAAGTCCCAGTGTCGCTGAGGCTCAGTGTGTGCAGAATGCCCGATTGTCCTTCTGCAGAATAACCTAGAACGCAATGAAGAACATGAATTAGTCAACCTTTAAAAAAGAATATTGATTTAAAGTGTAACTGCACCATTGAGCCTGACTCCACCCACGACAACTTTGAAAAATGCATCAAGTAGCTGAGTGAGAGGAGGGGAGGGGCAGAGAGGTGGACCCCCATTACGTTAATGCTAATGGGGGTACTAAGTGTACCGATGAAAACCAGCCAGGTCCTGGAGTGATTTTTTTAACGGATATGACGTGCAGATTAATTTTCAACCCATACAGATTTTGATTTTGATAAAAATCTGGACTTTCTTGTCAATATTAACACCAGCATATGATGTGTCTCATCGCAGATCAATCACATTACATAGTTCACATCTCAAAAAATTAATTTTAGGGTGAGAGTTTACAGTACACTTGAAATAAAATAATGATTCTGTGCTACACAAACACAGCTATCACACATCAAGCTACAATCTTCAACACTTAAAGTATAAATTATATATTGGTGAAGTTAGTAGCAGTGTGAATACGCTGACAGATTACAATAATGTAATAATCCTGTATGCAGTATTATTACATACATATAAAATAAGATTATACAAATGTTTCTTAGGCTAATGGGAAGAAAGGTGAACTTAGCGAGATTGTAGCTTTCAAAATAAGCAGTTTCCCAGTGAAAACCAAATCACCTGTAGGGACAAACCCCTCTTCGGGCGACACAAAGCGATCCGTGGCGTCAAAAAACTCCTCGTCAGAACTGCTGTCCCCAAAGCCGAGTGGCGGCTGAAGAATGGGCATGGGCTCTTGCTCGTCCACCGTAGTCAAATCCCCCTCCCCCTCCTTCCCACCTCTGGCGGGGTAAAGGAGGGGTCGGGCAGGGCTGTGGGCGCTGTCGGGGGTGACGTTGGAGCACAGCTTGTAGTAGCAGCGAGCGTCCCTCTGGTCAAAGTTAAACACCAGGTTAAGCCGGGAGGAAGGGGAGGAAGGAGAGAGGGGGGGTTGCGTACATACTTCCCCTCCTCCTCCCTCCTCACACGCCTTCCCTGTTGGCTCGTCCGGCTCGTACAACCGCCTCCTCTTCCTCAGCGCCTCCTCTTCGCAGCCGCCGCCGGCGTCCTCCTCCTCGCTGGCCTCCGGAGGGCTCGGCAGCAAGTCCACGAGGCGGGTGAGCTCGGCGAAACCCAGGAAGCTGTCATCAGAACGGGGATCGGCAGCGGAAGGGTTTTCCGCGTGGTCGCGCACGACGTCGTCGGAGGCGGAGAGAGAGGGGCCACCTGACCTCCAGGTGCCCCCTACGCCTGGCGGCTGGAATATCAGGCTGATGAAGGGGTGGGTGTGAGCGGGGGGCGGGCTGAGGAGGTCGGGATGGGGGTGTGTCTGCACGTACGGGTGGAGGCGGCAATGGGGGTGAGGGTGGACAGAAGAGGAGCAGGCAATGAGGTCGTCCTCCTCCAGGGCGTCAAGGGAGTCACTGGACTGGCTAGTGAGGAAACGGGAGTCGGTGCAGAAGGAATCCGACGTCTCCGAGACTGACGGAGCGTCCTCTCCTCCTTCCTTTCCTGCGTCGGTCCGCTCGTCTCCTTCGAGCGAGCAAATTGCAGTTACGTCAATGGTTTCCTCCTCATCCTCCTGCCGCTTATTGGAAGGCGGACACATTTCGTTTTCGCCGTCAACATCTTTCGCTTCCTTCTCTTGTGAGTCGGCCAAATGTTTCTCTGCGCGGTTTTTCATTCCTTTCCCTTTCCTTCCTGCGGGATCTGGTGAGGATCTGATGCAAGGGCGAGGCTTGACGTCACGGGATACCGCAGATGTCGTGGCGTCTGCCTCCATATCTGACGATGCGTCGGAATCACTGTCACATCGTGACACATAACCTGTAGGGGCATACAATCAACATGAACACGCAGGCTTCGTCTTTTAACATGCCATGACTTGATTGGATATATTGCTGCGTTCGAGCGTATCTCGGAACTCGGAAGTTCTGACTTCTGACATTAACAAATAATACATAATGCCCCTTCATCTCGGAATTCCATGCCAGAATCTCGGGCAAGGTTTCTCAACACCGAGATCCAACTTGATGTCATAGCAACATGGCTGCCCACACTGTCAAATTAATTAAACCTGTTTTAAATCTTTTTAATACTGTTATATTTGTAAAACACATTGAAATGCAATTTGAGATGCAGCTAAGTTAAATATACATAATACAATTGGATATGAAAAGATAGAACTTTGAAATGTCTTTTTGTTATGTAGTTAGTAACGGTTTTAATGGCTACAGTCAACAGCGCTAAAAATAACACAGGAATGTCAATAGTTCACAATGCTGGTATGCAACAAGTGAGGCTCAATGGTCGGGCGTCCAAGTTTTCCAACTTTCGACCGCACACAAGCTCGAACACATAGAAGCTTTAAGTGTAATATTTTTCAGACATAAAGTTTAGCTAAGAGACATGCACATATCAAAATGAGTCCAGTCCTGTCACATTCACTCCTTTTGCAGCTGACCACACAACTGGAAAATAAATAATAATTGTACGACATATACTGTATTGGTGTGTGCACACATTAATCTATGTATATTTCTCCCACCTTCCTCTGCAGACACTCTGTGCGTCTTGATGTCATCTGTCCAGGGGAAGATATTGAGGTTGGGGTCAACAAATACACGACAATAGCCCGCTATAAGGCAGGCCATATCCTTGGCTGATACAGACTCTAGCAGCAATGTGATGGGCTGGATGGAGAAGAGAAGAAGGTAGGTATGAAAAAGGAGAAGGTTGTGATGATCGGCTACCGTTTGATAACCCTTCAGAGCTCTAGCCGGCACCATACCGGTAATGGTATAAACTGTGTCGGCTAGAGCTCTGAAGGGTTATCAAACGTTGATTGTCTTACATTATTATACAGTTTTTATAGTGTAGAGTTTGCACATATTATTATTGTAATGCATACTCTTGTCCTATGATATGTTGTTGTATATGTGTGTCAGTATAGTTAAGATTAAGATTAAGATATACTTTATTAATCCCCTAGGGGAAATTCATTCTCTGCATTTAACCCACCCCTCAAGGGAGCAGTAGCCTTGAGGGGTTATCTATGTTGATTGTCGAAAAGTGTAGAAATGACACATAGCCTTAAAATGCATATTCTTGCTCTCAATTATGTTAATAACCTTAATGAGTACCAGCTGTAATGTGTTGTGTGTGTGTGTGTGTGTGTACAGTACATAAACTTATCTCTTAACACCTCACTCAAATGTAACAAGCTCGGATGAAGGCTCTAGACGAAACACGTACCGTAAGCAAGTATGTGACCATTAAAAATGTATTATTTAAGATGTGCTATCTCGCTCTCTTGAGTACCCGTTCCTTGAATTGTTACAAGGTTAAAGCACTTGCGTTATTATTTTTTTATTTCTTTTTCCCCTAATTTCAGTATAAATTGTGTATAATGTGTTGAAATATTGCACTTATATCTCACGTAGTTCTATCCAGAAAGGCAAACACAATCAGAGCATGCTGTTCATGTGTAGAGTTTTTGTATATCTTATGCATGTATCTGTGTGTGTTTGAAAATGGACTACACTCATATAGAGCATTAATATCCTTCCGGCCAATCAAATCGCTGTACATGATTGCCGCACGTTCATCCATTCACACACCGATGGCGGTGTCACCCATGCAAAGCACCGCCTGACCACAGGGAGCAGTTAGGGTTAGGTGTCTTGCTCAAGGACACCTCGACACTTGGTTCGGCTGCCATAGCTTGTACTTGCTCTTACCTTAATGTCTTGGAGGTATATTTTGACCAGGCTGACTTTGTCTGACTCGGGCAGCAGCTCGATGCGCGTGATGAATTTAAACTCCGTCAGCGTGGTGGTAATGCTCAGCTTGTGGTTCACCACCTGGCTTACTCCGTAGCGCGTCCCCACCAACAGGGTCACCATCGACTCCCTGTCCTGTAACTGAGGTGAGGGGGAAGAGGAGAAGGGGTTGATGAAGATGTTTCAATGCTTCTTTCCTTCCTCTCAAGGCCAAATATGCACAGAGACTAAATATACGTTTAATTACAGTTAATCTCACCTTAATTTAAGGAAAGCAAGTCAATAAAGAAATATACATGGATGTGTCGCGTGTCACTGAGCGGTGGCCCCATAGGAGAACTAAACATCTATGATGGTCAATGTAAGGCCGCGTTCAGACGTAATTTGTTTTTGGAACCTGTCTGCTCTTTTTGAAAATTATAATCCTATGGAGCGGACTGTGTTTTAAAAAGTGCCGCAGGCACTCAACCTAAATGCTGCCACAGGTAATTTCTTTCAGCAGCTCTGGGCTTCTTTTTCAGTTGAAAAGAGTTTAAATTCTCAGAAAAGAATGCTCTACATCATCCGCTTTTTTGACAGTTGACCAATCACAAGCAGTGTCGTGAGATCTGGTGTTTCCCATAACAACCTAACAACCGTTTCAATGCCCAGGCCAGCGCTTTTAATCACAAAAAGAAATTTCGTCTGATCGCGGCCTTAGTAAATAAACAGACACAACTGACCATCATGGTGGCACTGAAGGACTTCCCTCCAAATAACTTCAGGTTGCTCAGCTCCTGCAGGTAGTTGATCCGGGCCTGGCTAGCTGAGGGAACCTTCTGCTGTGACTGGCACTTCTTCATGTGGTAGCTGATGGCCTTCTTTAAGTCCTTCTCACGCATGTTCCTCAGCAAGGTGGAGGACACAAAGTTCTCAATGCCCCAGGTCTTCCTAGAGGAAACGGAAGCACACTGAACGTGTTCATTGAGATGCGTCAGCTGGTGTGTATATACATTATATATCCAATAGAAAGAAAAAAATAAAAGGTTGTTATTGGATAGTTAAAATCTCATTTACAATCTTGACAGGCAAATAAATATCTCAGTTTATTTGACAGTATGGCTGTCGATATAGTATGTGTATGCATATCAAATGCAAAGAAATCATATATTTCTAACTAATTGTCGGTGTCCAAGATGGACGTAGCCCCTGAGCAAGCTACCTGCAGCCGACGCACCTGCGGCTCGCCAGTACGCATGTCATATCATCACCATATCCCAGAATTCCACTTGCCAACTCCACATATTTTAGCATCAATGTGACTATGAGGTAAGATAACATATGTTTTTCTTTAATTAAGCATTGCAGATTATGTTAACAAAATAAAGAGTGACACAATTCCAGCAAATGCCTGTATATTGAGCACTATAAATCTACTGGTGGCTAGCATTTAAACAGTAATGGTAGTTATCTGGAGCTTGACGAGCTCTGAAGCTCAGTTGAAGGAAGGGTTTGAAGTACATTAGAGGGCCCGGTTGATCCTTAATGGTCTTGAGGTTGGTTAGTAGTGCATATAATCTACAGTATGTACTAATATTCTATACTGTCTCACATGATGGTCTTGAGGTTGGTTAGTCGTGCATATAATCTACAGTAAGTACTAATATTCTATATCACTACTGTCTCACGTGATGGTCTTGAGGTTGGTTAGTCGTGTATATAATCTACAGTATGTACTAATATTCTATACTGTCTCACGTGATGGTCTTGAGGTTGGTTAGTCATGCATATAATCTACAGTATGTACAAATATTCTATATTGTCTCACGTGATGGTCTTGAGGTTGGTTAGTCATGCATATAATATACAGTATGTACTAATATTCTATACTGTCTCACGTGATGGTCTTGAGGTTGGTTAGTCGTGCATATAATCTACAGTATGTACTAATATTCTACATCACTACTGTCTCACGTGGTCTTGAGGTTGGTTAGTCGTGCATATAATCTACAGTAAGTACTAATATTCTATATCACTACTGTCTCACGTGATGGTCTTGAGGTTGGTTCGTCGTGCATATAATCTACAGTATGTACTAATATTCTATACTGTCTCACGTGATGGTCTTGAGGTTGGTTAGTCGTGCATATAATCTACAGTATGTACTAATATTCTACATCACTACTGTCTCACGTGATGGTCTTCAGGTTGGTTTTGGAGGATTGTCCGCACGTGGCCAGCCTCTCCTGGATGTGCAGAGCAGCCAGACGCAACGCGGTGTTGCATCTCATCTCCACCGCAAAGCGTTCCTGCAACACGTCGTTCACTCCCTGACGCACACGCACACACAAGCATACACACACACACAGAAACACGTTTCAACTGATATATTGAGTAAACTGGGCCAGTAAATAATGTAATGCAGGCAAAGTTTCATATTTATGAAGATAGACTTTTAAGCCGTGCTGAAACAGGCTGAACATGTGACTTGTAATGTGTAAACAAACAGAGAATCTTAGCTTCACTGTATTCTAGGCATTGCAAACAAGCTCAGAACATTATTAGCGACGTTACATTAATCTCCAGGGTGATGTACCTGCAGGAAGAAGTACTCAAAGGCAGCGGGGTCTTCCATCAGCAGGTCCTGAGGGTCTTTGGGTATGAAGCAGACACGGAACCGACACCTGTAGTCATGAACCTCCCTCTTTTGGACCACCTGGATGGACACACACGCACACACACACATGCACACGTGTTGCAGATAGCTATGTGTTAGTTACAGTTACTATGGTTTACATGTGCGTCATGGGTATAGCCCAGAACCAAATGCAATGATTGTACGTTGCTTGGGACACTTGGGGCACCAATGCCTGTACCTGCTGTATTCTCTCATCGTCGTGCAGTAGCAGTAGTTTAGTCACGCTGTACTGCTGCTCCAACACCAGGGAGAAATGTTCGATGCGAGAGAGAGAAAGCTTCTCCTTCAGCGTCATCACAATGTCCTGCCGCACAAACACACATGCACACGCACACACACGTACGCGCATGTCAAACATCCTTCCATACTGTACATCTGTCCTTCTGCCATTGCTTCCTTTGTGGAACATTAAACATTCAAATGTGTGACAAGACGTTTACCTTGACTGTGGTGTTGGGTTCAAACTTGAAGGCCTTGGTCTGCCCGTTCTCCAGATACACCTTCAAAACGTTCGGGAGGAACAGCAGTGAGTTGCCCTGGGTGTGACAGAAAGGTCAGGGGTCAACAGAGGTGTCAAGGGAGATGAAAATAGAGATATTGTAAAATGTTATATTTGCCAGCCTGCAGGTGGATATAGAAAATAAATCAGTATGAATCATTCAAATTCATACCGTATGCCTTCCACACCAAAAAAATTTAAAGCGTACCTTACATAACTGCATATTTCAACCCTTGACTGTATAGCTTACTATATACTGTATGGCTTACTATATAGCTAAATTAGTATGTCCTTAATTAAATACCGTTCATGCTGCTGGTCCATTAATTTACAATTAGCCTACAACTAGGTAATTTACATGTAGCTTTTATTAATTAGAAGTATTATGGAGAAGGGTAGGCATATGGTTTATGCTAGCAGGTAGATTGGCTTATTGGAGGCCGAGCCTGTTATGGCGCTTTTCCACTGCTAGTACCAGCTCGACTCTACTCGCCTCACTAGTTTTGCTTTTCCATTGGGCGAAAGTTGGGATAGTACCTGGTACCAGGTACTGTACAAAGTGCTTCTCAAACCGATACGGTTGCACTGTGTTATATCGAGCAGAGCCATGGAAGTAACAGAGTTACGCCAATGGAAGTTCAAAATTGTCACATGGTTCATGGAGAGGCAAAACCTATAGAAAAATAGTTCCAGGAAGTGCTTGGTAGGCAATTTGAATATGTATATACAGATATAAAACTTCATTTTTTGGTCATTAGTAGTCAATCATGCACCCATTTACATTTAAAACTAATTTTATAGTGTACTTTTAGCATTTAGGCTAACTTCCAGGAACTATTTTGAGGCCCCGTTGCCGTGAAAAAACTGTCCAAAATGGAGATGACGCAACTCTCTCTTTACATGGCTCTGGTATCAACATTCATAGAAGCTCACAAATTTAGTCGAGTGCTCGTACAGACACATCGCCTTCTGTGTTAATCTGTTTTAAGACTGCTCCTTTCTGTAGAAATTAAACACAAAGACAAACTTCTCTGTTCAAGTATATTTAATAAGTCATTTCCACAACAACTGCTATGTCAGAGGCTGTATTATCTTTGACAGCTAAGCAGTTGCTAACCCTTGCTACGTGGAAGAGGGTATGAGGTGAGCACTACTCATTTGCATTTAAAGCAATAGTCACTGAAACCGAGTGATAGGGCTGAGTACGGTGATATTCTACTTAATGTGGTATTTTCACCTAGGCATGTCACAGACATTGCATTAGGACCTCAAGGAACTGTGTCAAGATGTGGAAAATGAGAATAATATGTCCACTTTAAGTGTGTTAAATGTTAAACGCTTCAGTAAACATACAACATCAGCTGCTCTGTCTCACAAACATGTAATTACTCTAAGTCTGTCAACTGTATCTGACAAAAATGTGTTGAGCGCAGTAACACTACAGCCTGCCACCTAAGACTGCAGAACACATACAGTATTACGTAAGATAATAAAGAACTGATTCTAATGGACCAAATACTCTGAAATTCACTTTTTCGCTAGTAGAGGATTTGACCCATTGATCTCAATGACTAAACCATGCTACTGGAACTTTGATGCTGTCACAGACGAGGAATGGTTAATAGTTAGGAGCCTTATTAGCTTAGCAAAACATTTAAAGTTAAATCAAATTTTAACTTAAAACATTTTGATATAGATTGATATAGAACTTTCTGACAATGGGTAATAGGATAGCCTGGATGTTTTCATAATGTTTGCAGGATCATATTCTACTGTGGAAATTGTAGAAATTACAAGAGGGAAACAGAAAAATAAATATATATAGATAAATCATAACTAGAAGATTCTCACCTGTGAGTGTCCATTGACCTCCACTTCCTCAGCAAAGCGGACGTTAAAAGGGTTGGACTTGAGCTTGGCCCGCTTCTCTGGTGTAATGAACGATGACTTTGGACCCTAAAGAGAAATACATCAAAATTATATTTTCTTGAATTATCAAAATTATTTTACAGTAATAGGAAGAATTCCTCCTCATAGCGACTCAAAATCTGTATGTGGAATGTGTTATGAGGGCTTTGGACCGAGTTGTAAGGAAATATTTCTTACACAGAAGGTGTAAGAATGTTATATAGACTGCATTTATAGAATTTGTATTTTTATCTTACCAGCGCTGTACAGGATTGCCTCACTTTGACCAATTCACACGCACATTCACACACCGAAGTGATACGTATGTCCTCATAACAACTGCATACAACTGCATCATCTCCCCAACAAAAGCTCATATTCATACATTCATATAATTCACTCATACATTCATATTGAGTACTTTTCCAAGTGAGAATTTAACCTAAGATTAAATAAAAAAAATTTATAAAAAAATGTTATGGCCATAAATTCCGCCTCTTATCATTTTGAAAAAATATTCGAAAAACTAGGGAGAGTGATTAAATCAATAGAATAATGTTAACACGTTTATGAGTGTTTATGTTTGCATTGTTTATAAAGGCCACTATAAACTCAGTCAACACAAAATAACCACATGTCTGCATGCCTGATGGCACTATAATATATAGGAAAATTGCAGTTTAATATTTCCTATTTACAGTCATTTGAAATAACACGTTGCTGGAATAATAGTGCTTCAACTTTCTCAATAAAACATTCTAACATTCAAATGAATTACAGTCATTTTCATTAGTCATGTCACAACAACATTCCTAAAGAGAGTAGTCAGCCAAACATTGAGAAGATATGAATTATGTATAAGTTAGCATGCATGCAAAGGCTGGCAGCAGATAATAATGCTGTGTTCAGCCTTGTACACCCAGTGGCAGGAAAAGGGGTGTTATAGGAACTGCATACGACCGCACCTGCACATTTTGCACTTTACCCTCCATTAAATCTATCATTGGATTTAGTCAGGTCAGACCATTTCTGACAGTATATAACCATCAACATGTAACTTAATACTCCCAGAGAGAGGTTATTAATAATTCCTCAGGAAAGGTAAATCATTTCTTATTGCAGTGAATTATACACTATGTACTGTAGGATGTGTTCCCAAGAGCAGTGCAATCAGTCACATTAACACAACTCATGTACCACTGCTTATATGCATATCTTCTGCACACACACACACGCACGTGCACACATTCACACACACAGACACACATGCGCACACACACGCACGCACACACAAGCGCACGCACTCGCACACATTCACACGCACGCACACAGGCGCACACACACACGCACGCACGCGCGCGCCCACACATTCACAAAAGGACGACGCACGCACACACACACATTACGAGGCGATGATAAGGTGGGTGTCTGGGGGGCGTTAAGTGGGACTGCTGTGTTGTCAACGGTAACAGTGACAGAGTGCTCACAGTATGTTGGCTAGCATTACAGTAGCCCCTCACCCACACTTCATTAGGACAAGCCATGAATGAGCTTGTTGACCAGGTTGTTTGTAAATATGTGTGTGTGTGTACACTCACAGAATGTGTGTGTGTGTGTACACACTCACAGAATGTATGTGTGTTCTTATATATGTGTGTGTGTGTGTGTGCGTGTGTGTACACTCACAGCTCTTCCACCATTTAGAAACACGCTTTACTTCATCGTATGGGTAGGTGTGTAAATGTGTGCGCGTAAAATATGTTGTGATCATGCAATAACCAATTGAGCTAGTAACACCATGGGCTGCACCGATTTGACACAAACAAAATATACACATGATGTGTGCATCTGCATGTGTTTTGCTAGTAGACTCACCAAGATTGTTCTGAGGACTGTCATTGTCACAGTGTCTTGACACTCCCTGTGGAAACAAAACAGATAGCTGATATCTCTATGTTTCAAATGAAGTGTGTCTTGCGTGCATTTGTCCTATATGTCTCTAGCTGTGTCTCAAATCGCGTACTTCACGAAGTACACTTCGACTAAGTGCACTATGCGCACTATGTACTTACCTGCGT